>JAQIVF010002817.1:0-10314 GCA_034698365.1 Steganacarus magnus | reverse complement strand
AATAATTTATTAATAAAATGTGATCACGAGAACAGTTTGACATTATTTAGCATCTGGGGGTCGAAAGGCTCCTAACAGTATTAAGGTTTTTTAAATAAAATTAATACGGGTGCTTATTATGTGTCGCATTAATCCAATTACACGTCATATTAATACGCGTCAATTTAATAAAATACCAGTTATTTTCGCTATTCATTCTAACATTAATTTTTTCGATTTTTTAAAGAAAGTCTTTTTAAAAAAATCTTCGAAAAAAATCCATTTAGGAATGAATGTGTTGAAATACTGCAGTGAAAATTTCAAATCAGACAGATTTAACACTTTATTTAAACAAAGTCCATTTTTCTTGATTTTTCTACTATTCTTAAAATTAATTACAGTCAATTTAATATCGATATATTAAAAATAGCCAATTGAACTGATTATTTTCAATGAAGTCAATTAATTGAATTCAATTTACCGAAAAGTATTACTGGATAATAAAGAGTGTGTGATTATTCCAAAGAGTAATTCTTTAATAATAAAGAAAATTTGTTGGAATATGAGTTTAGAGATAGTGATTAGCATATTGATAGTGATCCTCAAAAAATAGGATTACAGTATTCAAGTTCATTACTAAATTTTTGTTTGTAATATAAATGTGGTAATAAATTAAAATTGAATGAATCAAATCAAATGACGTAATTATTTATGACATTAAGCTGATTTCCATCTAAATATATCGATTTGACGAAAATCTATGTATTGTAACCAAATAAAGATATTTTAACATGTAGTTAACAATTCAATAAAAAAGTTGACAGAAAACACTCAATTATTTGAAAATTTCGATAAAATTTACTTTATTTTAAAAATATAATAATATTTAACACAAATATATTATAGAGGATAATGTCCTAATTTTTATTATTAGCTGCAAGTGATATCTTTTTCTGAATAAAATACGCATGAAAGTTATCGGTAATTTTCTCAATCTTTGGCGCATCGATATCTACTATCTTCTGATACATTTCATTATCAATAATATTATTAACAGATATGGCCCACGACTGCCTATCTTTAATCAGCTCATCACAACTCGGTCTCAGCTCTTTTCTTCTCGACAACAATTCGTCGATCAAAACAATAAGTTTCTGATGTTTCGTACTGAACACTGGTTTGTCTTTATATTTGTCGACAAATGAAGATCTGTTTGAAATTTTAATACAAAACAAAAATCAATATAAAAATACACGGGTAAAAAATTAACCTACTTATCAATATCGATGTCACTATTGAATAAATCTTGTAAAATCACTCCCAAACTATAAATATCAGCTTTTGTGTCATATTTTTTGCCCTTCTGAACCTCAGGCGCCATATATTTCAGTGTTCCCGAGCCCTGTGTGTGAGATTCGTCGGCAAAATTGTGAGCAGTGGCCAAACCGAAGTCCGCTATTTTGACGAACTGTCCGCGATCTCCATTAGTTAGCAATAGGTTACTGGGTTTTAAGTCGCGGTGAATGATTGGCGGTTCTTGATTGTGCAGGTAATCGACGCCTCGAAGTATTTCGGTGAAGAGTTCGCATGAAATCCAGTAACCAATTGGCGTTAAATCTTCATTCGGATGCTGATCTAATTCCTTGTTTATCATTTTGAGCGCATCGGTGAGCGTTAGTTCACACAAATCCATCTGAATGTGTAACATTGGCTGCCTTTTATTCACTGCTAATCGATTCTGATCATTCGAAGCCGATCGCGAAAAAAATGTTGATCGTGTGTAGTCGTCATCGT
Source organism: Steganacarus magnus (assembly GCA_034698365.1). Taxonomy (NCBI): domain Eukaryota; kingdom Metazoa; phylum Arthropoda; class Arachnida; order Sarcoptiformes; family Steganacaridae; genus Steganacarus; species Steganacarus magnus. Next base: position 8,541 of record JAQIVF010002817.1, on the reverse strand, counting down.
TTGTGGTGTTTTCGATAGAGTAGTTGCTGATCGGAGTCAAGTCAGCGCTATCGAAGTTGTTGTCGAAGCACTCGATCCACGAAGACTTGTATTGTACGACATAATCGCAGTCCAAATGCGCCCATATTTTCAATTCTTTTAGTTTTTTGTCAAAATCTTTCTTATCTGTCATAAAATGTTATTTTAAATCTCTTTATGAATTACAGTAAAATTCAATAAAGAATTCACTATAAAACAACATCGAACGGTCATATCTGAATTCGTATTGAGATTTTTGTTAATTAGATATATGGTAATATTATTTTATCAGTATTTTAATAGTCACTCACTCTCCACTAACACTAATTTAATTTTTTTTGATCTGATATTCCATTTAAATACACTGTACAGTAGTATTGTAAAGATTGGAGACATACAGACATAAAGAAAGAAAACTCAATCGAAGTCAGATAAGAAAGATTTAGTGTTATATTAAAATACCTGATATTTGAATTCTTTTAATCGCGTAAAACTTTTCATCGTTATTATTCTTAGCACAAAAGACATCACCGAAGCTTCCTTTACCAATCTTTTCCGGTGCTTCAAACTCGTTACGGAATCTTCCGTTTTGCATGAATATTCCGTTCAACGAACTGTAATAACAATTCTCGTACATCAGGCGAAACATGTGAAACCGTTCCAGAGTTTGTTCTTCGGAAAAGTCCACTCTTTTAATTTCGTATTCACGCGAATCTTTTAAACATTTATACAAATAATCGTAAAGTTCTCGATGTTTTGTTGGCTGCATTTCTAACTCGAAAGCGGTTGACCACAAGTAGGTTTGAAACAACTCTTCTTTTCTTGACTTCAAATCCATTATGTCATCGTTAGCACTGTTAACATCGTTATCATTGCCACCATTTGATAAATAAGTACTCATACTGGGATCAATAGACGGATTCTGTATCGAATCATCGTTTTCGATAAATATTGGTTTGTAAGTGATTCTTGGATCTGAATATGTGGCAAACACTGAATGCATTGATCGAATCCTCGTTTCTTTGGGCACTGCTATTAACTCTCCATTACATTCACCCCATATTAAGCAGTGACCATTAGTCGAGAGACCGACTGATATGTTGCTGTAAATCGAAGCAGCGATGTCTTTAAACTTGCTTGAGGTTTCGAGTTTTATGGGTACGTTTTGGCTTCGATTCGAGTTATTACCCAATTGTTTGAAATCGTTGCAACCAAACGAGTAAATTAATCCATCGGTGGATAACAGCAAGCTATGATACGCTCCACATATCACTTTCGTGACGATCACATTGTTCATGATATTGACGCGCGTGGGAACACATTTGGTGTCATTGTTTCCGATTCCCAACTGACCGAACTTGTTGTATCCCCAGCTAAACACGTCCATACTTCTCGACAAAGCCATGGAGTGTGCGGCACCGCATGCTATCGATACTATTCTCGCGTTATTAAAGCCATCTAATTTTATGGGAGTTATTTGATTCACTTTCGTTCCATTGCCAATCTGTCCGTCTTTGTTATAACCCCACGCGAAGATCTCTCCCGTTAAGGTCAGTACCATAGTGTGGTATTCGCCACAACACACGCTCTTAACTCCCGTTCCGTTTAATTCTTTAACAATGTTTGGCTTATAATTGTTAATAGTGGTACCGATTCCCAGCTGTCCGTAATGGTTACTTCCCCAGGAAAATACTTTACCGGTTTTAGTGATTGCTATTACGTGACACGAACCGCACGCGAGCTCAACAATTTCCGACACTTCCAAGTCTTCGATAATCTTTGGCTCGAAAACTTTTTTACCTTTAATGCCAATACCAAGACTTCCTCTGCTGTTACTTCCAAACGCGAACGCCTCGTTGTTTTTGGTGACGTACACAACTTCTTTGCCATTTTTGCCATAAACACAAAACGCTTTGAGGTTTTGTTTGTCTAATTTGTTTAATACAAAGTATTTATCGACAATTCTCCTCATTTATAAAGTTTAGGCTTAGCTTATTTTACTATCAATTAAATTAGTGTTAGCAGTCAATTAACAGTTAGCCTGTTTTGTGGTTGCAGTGTCTCTGTATTTATATATGCGTTATCAACTAACTTAATACGCAATTAACCAGTGAAAACGAAACTACAATTATATTATTGCATGTAATATAGTTTGTCACACAAAAATTCACTTTATATCTAGAAAAGACAATAAAACTTTCGGCATGTGTTAATGAAACTGCTGTATAGAATTTTAATTTACCGGTTCTTTATAATACTGTAGAAAATAATAAAAGCATTTTCTTGCATCATCCAAATATCATAGGGATGTCTCACATATATGAAGAATTAATAGATTTTTTCTCTGCCATCTGACAAAATTTTGCTTAGAAATTTTATTTAAAAAATTTCCAATAGTATTTGCTTCAACACAACACTTAATATTATAAAAATTACCAAAACCTAAGGTGGTCTAAAAAAACATTCGGATTTGAACGAGATTTCCCAATTGAGACAGTCTGGTTCAAACTTCAACTTCAGTGCATGTAAACAATTTCAGTGCCAAACCCGTAAATTCTAGTGATTGCAAAAAGTTGTAATTAGAAAATCAAAATGAGAAATTCAAAACAAATTTTATTTGATTTCTACTAATTTCAAATGCAATTTTTCAAACAAAAATATGGAATTCCTAATATATAAGTCTTAGTAGCATATTCTAATAAAATGAGACTTTTTAAGTTAGTTCAACAAAATTTATTTTAATAAGTTTTGTTGAATAAAATTAATGAGTAAATTAAATTGTAAGTTTTGAAAAAATATAAGCAGTTTTCAAAGTTATAAAATGTTCGCTAATTATTAACTAAAGTAAGCTCAAGCCTATTATATTGTGATTCTATTATATTTAATATTATATGCTTAAATTCTTATCCAATAAAACGTATATTCTTTATAATCTCAAGAAAATGATTCGAAACAATGCAGTCGAACTAATTATATGATATTTTCATTTATAGAAATTAAATCGTTATCTAATAGTGTTTATTTAATAATAAAAGAATTAAATGCTTATGGAAGCAAAAAATGCATGCAATTATTTATTGTTTTATGACATACAATGGATAAATTTTAAAGAACAGCGATACTCTTAAACAATTATTTATTATCGTGATTTTAATAGACGAGATTTAGAGACGAGATAACGAGTAAGGTTTTCGTTTTGATTAATTTTTATAGACAAACCACTATAATTTTCGAAAACATATAATTTCTGTGCTTAATTAGGAAAGAGATAAACTTAATATTTATCTTTGCTATGGTTAAAAATCATTTATTTATAAGATTGTAAATTACCAATAAGTTTGTAAATTTATTAACAATTAACAGACAGTGAATAATAATAATAATAATTAATCACCAGATGGTTTGGCTGTTTGGCATATCGGTTTTGCGGTTCAGTACAAATGACAAAACACTTAAAATACTTTGGCAACAAATAACTTACTCAAATGCTTACTTAAATGTTGCACAATAAATTGTAATTTTTATAATTATGATCAATAATTTTACAGTTTAGTAAATTATAAACCATATATTAAACAGTATTACAGCAATTACAGAATTTAGCTTTCGATTGAACCCAGAATTATAGAGTTATTAAAGTTTATAATGTAATTCTGTAATTGCTAGACTAAAATATTTAGATCATATGTTTTAAATACATCATTCCTTACAGAAATTAAACTGTTATCTACTAACGATTATTTAACCAATAAAAATCGTAGTATGAGTGCGAATGAGTGCATAATTTATTAATTTATGCGTATATGCGTGAAGCACAACACAACGTGCCATCATTTCATATAACAAATTTTATTATTCTGATTATAAATATGCATTCAAGATTAAATACTACATAAAAAAGAAAACCTCAATGTTTGTAACCAGAACCTCTACTTTTTCGGAAATCCGACTTTTTTGTTGTTGATTAAAACTTTCGGAATTTTAAATGGTTATAAATGTTAACTCATTTTAAATAAAATTAACGTCATTTAACTTTCTGAAATCTCCGAAATTTTAAAATTTTCCGAATTTTTCCTAAATTTATCCGAAATTCACACCAATTTTTAAAAAATTTATACTTAAAAATTATATTTATATTAAATTTAAATACAATAAAATAACATTTAAAGTATTAAAGCATAAAAAATATTTTGTAATAATACATTCATAATTTAAAGTGTTATACTTTTATTGGTAATTACGAACATAAGGTTTTCTTGTTGTTAAAATTGATTTATAAAAATACAACAATAAGACAATTTAATAATTATAGCGTACAAAATACAGTATAATTTTTTTTAAAAAACAATAAATTTTTATTTTAAAATTCAGATAAAATTTAAAAACAAAATATCAAAAATTTAATAGAGATAGAGATAAAGTTTATTTTAAACATGTTAAACATTTTAAAATTTCAGCTGTGGTCACCACCGACGACTAATTACCACAACCACTGCCTGAATTACCACAACCACCACCTGATTCGTCACCACTACTACTTGAACCGTTATCACCACCGTTATCATCACCAACTTGTAGATTGTCTTAAACTGATTGATTAACAAACCGTTTTTAGCATTGATTACCATTAGCTAACCAGAGCCGAAGCCAAGTGAAGACATATTGTCTAAATAAAGCAACTTATATACCAACTAAAACAAGGACACATATGCGCGCGCAAATCACCTTGACCTCGAGACTGGCCTTGACCTTGAGAATGGCCTTGAGAATGGCCTTGACCTTGAGACTGGCCTTGACCTTGAGAATGGCCTTGAGAATGGCCTTGAGAATGGCCTTGACCTTGAGACTGGCCTTGACCTTGAGACTGGCCTTGACCTTGGAAATGGCCTTGACCTTGGGAATGGCCTTGAGAATGGCCTTGACCTTGAGACTGGCCTTGACCTTGAAAATGGCCTTGACCTTGGAAATGGCCTTGAGAATGGCCTTGACTTTGAGACTGGCCTTGAGAATGGCCTTGACCTTGAGAGTGGCTAGTGATGGTGGTTAGTAGCTCGATAGCTAAGCGTTAAATTAATTAATTTTAAAAATGACAATTTATTTTAACTACAGTTACTTCAACTCACATTTTTATATGGATTATTTCGTAAAACACGTGCAATATTTTTTCATATTTTGCACTCAGCGCTCGCGCTCGACATCACGCCATCGGTAATAATACAATCACTGGTTATCGAATCTTTGAGTAATTTATTAAAAGTAGCTTTAATTATTTTTTCATTCGAGAAACAATATAATTTATAAACTCAAACGACTTACTTAACGGTTTAACGGCTTACACTATGGACTTAATTATGTGATTTTAAAAAATTTTAGAATAAATTAAATGTGCGCATTAATACTCGATAAATCACGAAAATAACGTATGACCACATTCATTGCTAAAATGTGCTGCTATTGAGCTATCAAATATCGTATACGAAACAGAAAGTAGAAACTAATCGTGTTTCCAAAAGAAAATTCATTGATCAATCGCCAAACGGGAACACATATCGAAGTCAAACATATAATACAATGTAAGTGCTATCAGTTGCTGCAACTCTTCCCGATCGCTGTTATTGCTATAATGTTGCTATAAATTAGGCTTTCAGTACATTATATTATAATATATTTTAACAATTAATTATTAAATTAAATAATAAGAAAGCATTCCTATATTTACAAAAATTTAATAACGTTGAAACAATTAGGATAATTAAAAAAGACAAATCATATCGATCTCAGTTTTTAAGAATTGATAAAAATTTATAAATAAAGATAATAAAAGTAATTGTTATTTCAACCAGAAAAATGGTCAGACAGACAGACAAAAATAAAACAATCAATTAATATTATGTTGTGTTACCGGTGTTAAATGTGGTGTTAAAATTAAAATTTAGAATATCCTACAAAATATAACATATTTTAACGTAAGCTTACAAATGAGAATTAAATTAAAAATGTTTACATAATGATAATTCGTTATTTAAATTGAATTTATATTAAATTCAGATAAGATGAATTTTAAGATAATTCTTGATTAAAAAAATGGTTACTAAAAATTAACTTAAAAACTTATTTACAAAACAATTCGACGATAAACAGACACGATTTACACTTCACTTAATAATTAAACCACCATCTCGTTTACCGTTAATAGTGTCCATTATCAATAAAACCTTTGATGCTTTTGGGAATCTCGATATTTTGAAATTGATTACATAGAGAGTGGTGTTTGATAACAAATCGGCACATGTACTGCAAATCTCTAACTTCCGTGAACCTGGAAACGGGTCGCGTTAAGCGAACGGGAAACGACGGAGAAGTGGGCGAACGACCGCGAGAATAACAGAACACTCCCTCTTGCGAGTTAGAGATCGATTCCTCGATTAATTTAATTAGAGACGCACTGCCTTCGGACGACGAATGAGAGTAGAAACTGAAGAGACCGTTATTGTATTCGATTCGAGTGTGTAGTGTTCGGCCATACGAACGAAAGCTCAGACTAAACAGATAATGTGCGTCAGAGCTGTCTCTCACCAGAAACGCTCCGTCGTCCTGATTGTTCAGTCGTTTTTCGGCCTCCTTTCTACTAATCGGTCCCCAATACCACGAATAATTAACCAAACTTTCGATTTCACGCGTTAAACTACTTTTATCGTCAATAAAACCATTAGTTGTGTCACATTTATCCTGTGTATCACCAATTAATTCTGTATTGAGCTGTTGTCCATTAGTAGTGTCGTGTTTAGAGTGAGTGGGAGAGATGTCACGCTTCACCGAACCATACTCTTCGTAATCGATGTGTCTTATATTTTCGACGTTAAGCGCGTTCTCGATCGAAACAACACTGGTTTGGTTGACATCACAACAAACGCGTTCACTGTTGTTCACAACAACAATATTGTGCTCAGAGTTATTCAGATTTGTTTGTTGCTTAGACTTCTTGTCGGTTAACTTCTTATTTTTCGCTTTTTGGTGCTCTATTTGTTTACAATCATTGTTATTGTTTCGCTTAAATCGATTGCGAAACGATTGCAAAAGTTGCGGAAAAAGTGAACTATTTTTGGTATCGAGCGATGAATTGTCGATATGAGCGCAGATTTGTCGATACGATTGGCACTCATTTTTGTCGCATTCGTCGCATTCCTCTTCGTTCTCAATGATTGAATCGTTGTTACGCTTAGTATCGTCGCAAGTGGTGATCGCTTTGTGATTGCGTCGCAAATGCAGTCTTTCTCGCAGTTTAACAAGTGTTAACTTTTTCATCATTTTATTCGGTTAACAACAATTATTTGTTAAAAAATTAAATTTAATTTCACTATTCAAACAAAAATCTGAGTTGAGTGTGTGTTGCGTGCGATAGCACTTTGGCTGCAAAACTGAGTCACCAGTTATGATAATTTGTTGCACAAATAAGTTTTTTTGTTTATATAAGAAAAGTTAAAGAAATAAATAGTGAATACATAAATAACAGTGAGATAACGCACTGTTTTGGTATGTGTGTGCTGTGTGGTGTGATGTGTCTGATAGTCTAGTTATGCGATGAGCACTGCAGTGCGCATGACTCAAGCACAACACTCAGTGACGGGTCAACACTGTTATAAAGATATTCATGGTTGTGGTTTTTAACCACATTTAGTTTTTTGTATTAAATTATAAATGCAGAAACTAAACATGATATTACGAAACTTTTGCGCACACCTTATGGTATTTGGTGCTTTTAATAACACGCTTTAAGTAAAAACTGGCGGTTGATGTTTATTTAAGTTGTGTTAATGTTTAACTTAAACTCGCGAACATATTTATTTATCTAAATATATAAGCAATTAGCTTATGAAACATTTTAGATTCAAATAAATATGCTTGATTTCTTTAATACCATTTTCATTGCGAAATGACAAGATATTTGAATCTATTGGGAATATACTTAATTCTTTTAATTATCATTAGGGAATCAATCTTCCTGAAAATTCCTGACACTACTGTATAAGATAAATTCGGGAATTTAATATATCTATCGAACTTAGAATCTACAAACTATATTTAACTAAGTTTTATTTTTCCCGAATTTCCCAAAATTTAGGGTAATTTTTCTCGAAAATACATAAAAACGAGGAAAAATATCCTGATATTAGAAGTTTTTCATTACATTTTAATTAGAAATTATTTTTTATAAAATCTGTTAAAAGTTTTTTTTCTAAAAATATTTCCACTAGGAATGTGATATATGTTAAAAAAATGATTAAAAACAAAACTATAGATACTTTTTTCTATATAAGATGGTTGACTAAAGTGAAATATAAAACAAACTTTGGCGTTTTGTAAATCAAATCTAACACCTGAAACACACTCGCACACGTTAGCACAGCTCAGGGTACAAACTGTACGGGTTTCAGATAAATATTTGCTACTTATAACCGATACTAAATCGTTACAAGAGTTACACTCCTATTCGGGGTTTGAGGCCTGGCCTCAACTCCGCTA
>JAQIVF010002816.1:0-10315 GCA_034698365.1 Steganacarus magnus | reverse complement strand
CATTGAGACAAATATTTGTAGAATAGAAATGGGAGCACAATTCGCATTATTATAATTATTTATTCCAACAGGTATTGGCTAAATAAAATAATATTTAATTAAATTTTGTTTAATAACACCCGTCTTAAGACGGGTGTTAAACAATTCTTACCGAATTTGGATATATATTATTTTTAATTAATTGAATTATGAGCTTAAATGCGCAATCATTTTTAGCCTCATTCTCATCATTTTTAATAGCAGACACACTAACATAATTAATAACATTATTATCCAAATTAACACTAATTCGTATTGTGTGTCGAAATCTATTATTTATTGATTCACAATTTTCAAACTTTCTGAATCGCATTTTATTAAAATAATAATTTATAAAATGCTTATAAGCAAAAGTAGAATCACACTGTTTAATAAAAAATTCCATTATTGAAATTAATTTCACTTTCAAAAACTTAATATATTGATATTTGTTTATCAATAAACGCATCAAAACAAAAACGTTTATGTTGTGTCACGTGAGAGTAAAAAATGATGCCACAAATAACATATTACTTTTTAGTTTGATTTATCTTATTTAGTGACGTAAAAATATCACTGGAAACGCGCTTTTGTGCAATACTTAAAAAAACTGCCACAATTGCCTAATAAGTGATTCTAAAAAGGATTCCACTGGAGGGTTAAATATGCTTATTCATTTACAAAACCGTATATATAATATACAAATTATTGGATAGACTGATTAGTCTGATGATGCAAAATAAATTATTTAAAGATATTTTTTGTTCACGATATATAAAGAAGAGTTTATGGATTTGTTAGCATTCCTTTAATTTCGGTGTCCACAAACCTCTGAAATCTATGGTCTCTGAAGTTAATCAATTCCAAGATATATCTTAATACTTTATAACGTACTAATTACTACTAGTATTGTATATCCTTTTTTAAAGAAAAAGAAAAAAACAGAATTTTTGACTTTTTCTTTTTCTTAAAGACAAGAAAAACAAAAGACAAATGAAAATAAACGAAAAAAGAAAAAGAAAGAGAAAAGAAAATCAAAATTATTTATGAATGAAAAGAAAAAGACATATTATTTAGCGAAAATAACATTAAAAAGAAAAAGAAAAAGACAAATGAAGAGAAAAGAAAAAGAAAAGACAATTAAATTTAATTCAAGGACAAAAGAAAAAGAAAAGACTAATAAAAAAAATTGAAGAAGAAAAAGAAAAAGAATAGACAATCAAAATACACTAAAAAAGAAAAAGAAAGAGAAAAGAAAAATAAAAAATTATAACAAAAGAAAAGAAAAAGAAGAGAAAAATTAAAAAACGGAAAATATACAACACTAATTACTACTTATTAGACTGAAAAGTCCGCACGTTATAAAACACTATATTATTTTATTTAAAATGTAATTTATGTTAACTTATAAATCATCAATCGTTAAAAATTTTGATTAAATTGTTTAAACATTTTATATATAAATTAATGTTTTGAATTTTCATTAAACGGACTTTTATTAAAAAATTCATTACTATTATTTCAGAATCAAATTTTAAATGCTAATTTATGGTTATACGAAGTTTAGATTAAATTCAATCTATTTTTCTTACATAATTTATTTTATTAAAAAATTATTTGCCTAATAAGTCTGTTGATTATTAATAAAATTAATAATCTAAATCAATATGTTCATCATTAGTGAGTTTTATTTTAATTAAAAGTTCTAAACTGTTTAATTATTGTAATTTCATTGAAACTACTGAACGGAAAGAGTAAAATAATTACTTTTGGATCTACTGATTTAAATTTAATTTTGCAATTAAACGTATTGTGATAATGCATAAGCTGTTAAAAATTGATAATCTGAATTTTTTGTAGGTTTTAATTATTTATTCTCAGATATCACATACAAAAACGCTTAAGTATGGTTTAAAATTTTTCATTCCTAAGACATTAGTTCAGTTTTATTAGATTAAAATGTTTATAAAAATAGTATTATTAAAATGTTTTTTATAGACTGTATTTTTAAAATTAAAAGAATAAATATTTATAGCAAAATATTGTACTATATATTAAATGGACAAAAATCTAAAGTTCTTGACACTTATAAGTCATATTTTCTTAGTTTAAAATTATTTCTAAATAACTTCTTAAACGCGAAAATTTTATTGATTTCTCAATACATGATTTTTCTAATATTATTTAAAAATATACAAATTTAAAATTTACAGAATTCATCTATAAATTTCATTCTTATTTTTTAAAGGTTTTAACAATAAATCATAGGTGTAATTTAAGACAATTATTGTTTATTCAGTTAGAAATCTTTTAGGGAACATTTTATGATCAAAAATTGATAGCTATAAATAATTTACAATTAAAATCACTGAAATTACTAAAATACTATTTATAACAATGTTTTTATGTCAAGAAAATGTTTTGGTATAAATAAAGAATAGTATTGATAGCTGAGAAAATTTAATTATATTTGTTTCATTATAAATTATTTCAATAAGAATTATCTCAACAATTTCAATCTATACTCTTAAATTTTAAAGTTATTTAGTTTTTTTAAAAGTTTTAATTATTGGAATTGAAATTTTATTTTGCTATCATTCTTCACATAAAATAATTTTAATGTCAATGATTATATAAGTAAATGAGAGGACATATTTTTGGCGAAATATTAGATTATGAAACTATTTCTATTATAATCAAAGAGAGGTATAAAATTTTAAAAATTTAAATCAAAATACAATAAAAATGAAATAAAAGTTGAAAATACAATCAAAATACATTTTAAATTAAAAAATTTCAAAAATCAAAATCATAATACAATTAAAATAGAAAATTTGAAAGCGACACAACACTACTTTCAAATCATTTTATTTGTTAAGGTAATAAATATTCATAACATGATTTGCTGTTTAAAATTTAAAACAAAATTTCTCAATAATCTATAAAATGCATAAAACTGGGTCTTAAAAATAAATCTTGATAAAAGCAATTAATAAATTAATAATATTCTTCTTGTTGTTATTTGCATCCTATCAGTGTTAATTAAAAATTATTAATAGTGTTACCAATTACTTGTGTTGTATTATATTTGTTTTTTCAATTTAAAACAAATTACAATAAAAATTATATAAAAATTTCAAATTTCGATTATATCTCAATTTTAATTATTAAAAATATTAGAATTTCAATTATTCTCAAATAATATTATTTATATTTTGCTGAAGTTTCGATTAGATTGCAAATACCGTTATAGTTTCATATCGATTATAATTAAATTCGATGTTTTAAAAATTATTGTAAATTAAGTTAAAATTTCATCGATTTGGTTTAATTCTCTTTATCAAACATACATTTTAAAATCATTAAATTTATATGCGTTTTTATTAATTGTATACAGAAAATGAGTGACAACTTCATCTTAATTTAAAAAATAATGTCAATTATGATTAACAAGTTTCGACTAAATCAAATCAAATTAATAAAACCTTTTTATCAAAATGCAATAAAAAATATCTAACAATCAAAATAACAATAGATTGAAAAATTATTTAGATCCTAATATTATAATATAAAATTAAATATAATAGTAGTAATATATAAATATATAAAGTAAAATACTTTATATAGTAAAAATATATAAAGTATTTTCCACTAGTTCAATCAAATTTTTACTTTGTAATTTAAAAAAACACCATTAATTTATTCAATTAGATTAAATAGATTGGCTAATTGAGATTATTATAATATGAGTTTAGTATAGAGTTGTATAAAATTGTGAAATAGGTCTGTTGATTACTCATAAAATTAATAAACAAAATCATTAAACACATCAATTGCGAGTTCTTTTAACTTAAAAACTGTAACTTTAAGGAAGAAAAACATTAATTAATTTGTAAAAAAATGTAGAGGTGGTTGAGATGAGTCTTATAATTTTTTTGATTTTTACTTTTTATTGATCCAAGAAGTATATTTATTAAAGAAGTTTTATTAGTTATAGGAAATTAATTTTAATGTGATTATTATGGTATGCATTAATTGCGTTTTGTTTGGTCAGGAAAGTTTTATCTGACTTCGATAAAATCAAGACAGGTATATGGATATGACTTTTTCCGTCCATCTGTGTGGACAATTTTATAGGAGACTTTTTCACGAAAAAATTTGTTTTAATTTTTGTCAAGATATTTTAATTAAACAAAAAAAGCAATTTTGAAAAGCTGATAAATGCATGTTTTTGCTGGAAAGCTGAATAATGCCACTTTTTTTTATAAAGCGGAAAAATGCCACTTTTGAAAACGGAATAATTCTTTTCTGTCAACACTTTTAGTAAATTTGAAATAAGGTAGTTAAATTTTAAAACGAGGTTTTTGATGGTGAATTTAAATAGAAATATGTTCTATCTAGTTATAGTTTTCAGTTAAAAGGATTTAAAATTTATTTGAGGTTTTAGAGTGTTCTATATTTACTATTAAAAAGATATGGATGACTGAGTAATGAAATATGTGAGAAATTTTAAACATTTTTGTTAAAGAATCTCATTGAGAATATTATAAAAATATCAACTGTATATAATAGCATAAAATGTGTATATATTACATATCTAATAAAAGAAATATATTAATGCGTTTAAATCAAATTAAAATAAAACTTTAAAACCAAAATAAAAATGCAATCGAATTAAAAAGTTGGAAACAACAACAATGAATTAAAATTACATTTTATAATTGGTAAACTGTACTGCTCTGCTTATTGACTTTGCCTTCTTTCGAAACAGCAAACAGAGTATTATTTGTTTTTCTACTTTTCTCTAGTTTTAACTCCGCGCTAAACATAAAATAGTGGTAAATGCGCGCAAACGTGTATGAGTGTAAAAATGTAAACAATAGTGTGAACGAGTGTAAACAAAATATACAATAGTTTTTAAAATTTAATTTTATCTGAATATGTCTCAAAGTGATATTGCCAGTGATAAAATTAAATGCAACAGAAAGTGCAGATTTAATTGCATTGGTTTGTTTTCAAGTGAAAAAATATGTGAAATAAAAATTCAATTTTTAAGTAAAACCAAAAAGGAAAAAAAGATTATATCCTTATAAACACCAAAAGAGTTAAATGTGATAATCTAATTATTTTCATTTAAATATTTTTCGATAATATTCAAGTTTGTAGAGATTTTTTATTAAAACTTTAGGTTACAGTGATAACTCTATTGTAAAAAATATCTATAATTCTATTGAAAAATATAATATAAACAGTGAAAATTTAACAAGTTCGCCAAATTTAAACAGTAAAAATTTAATAAGTTGTCCAACTGATCAACGTTTTAAAAATAAAACTTCAAAAACTCATAGTTTACATTTTAAAAGCACAATTATTCATTTTATTAAAAGTGAACAACCTCTTCCATCAAATTATCGTTAAAGAAATAAACTTTATATTGAAAACTCAAATTACGTATTATTATATAAAAGTTTGCAAATGAATTATTTTAACCTCAATTTTGTTACTTAAAGCCTACACTTTAAGCCTACACTTAAAGCCTACCCTAAATATTCAGGAAAATCAAGATATTTGTAATTTCGACTATTTTAAAAAAATTTTGTGAAGTATGAATATTTCATTCAAAGTTAATATTGTCGATAAATGTGCGAAATGTGATTTACATACTAATAATCATAAATGTGATTCTACATTAATTTGTGACAAAAATGATAATTGTCAAAATTGGTTTAAACATAAAACTAATGCCAAAAATGCAAGAATTAAATCACAAGAAGATCCAAAATTGCAATCACAAAGTATTAACTTACAAACATTTTACCTTTAATATTAGTTGTTTCAAGTGACATGCAGAAAATATTGCAATTTCCTTTTTTATCAGTTAAAGAAAATTTTTTTACCGACAAAATAAATATTTACAATCAAACATTTGCACAACTAGGTATAAAAAGTAATTGTTTGTTTTATTTATCACATGAAGGCGAAATGAAGAAAAAATCGAGTTATGTAGCAAACCTTTATTATATATTTTTAAATTCCTTTATGTGCTTAAATGTAGAACAATTAATTAATAAATGTGACAATTGTGTATCTCAGAACAAATCCTGGTTATTGTTATCAAATTTCATTCGTTTTATAAATGATAGTGAAGTGAAATTAAAATCAGTTACTTTTGATTATTATGAAAAGGGTCATTCATATCAAGCAGCTGATTCTGATCACTGAAATATCACAACAAAACTTAAAAGTGCTGTAAATATTTACGATTATCAACATATTATCAATATTATAAAAAATTCTAGAACAAATATTGTTGAAAAAGTTGCACATAGTGATATTTATTTATTAAAAGATGATTCAAAAAAACAAAAGCAAAAACTCTTCCTTTTGAAAAATTTGAAATCCATAAAATTTATCAAAAATTCTTTATGCGCATAAGTTAAGTTTGACTATAATGAAAATTTTGTAGAATTTTACATATTGCTTAAGAAGCTTATTTTAAAATTAATGAGTGCTTATCTTCATCAAAATCAACTTTACTTAACATTGAAAAATAATTAAATGCAATTAAAATAAACACAACCAAAATAAAATACATCAATGTTTAGAAAAAGATAAATACCAGCAAACTATCAAAAATTTTATAAAAATCTTATATTAACTAATATGTAATTTTATATAGAGTTTCAAAATATCAGTAAATAATAGCATTAAAACAATAAAACAACTGGAGGGTCAGAGCTTAGGGCTCTCCAAACGCTGAAATCGAATTTGAAAAATATGCATAAATTGCTTCATAACGCGCGTTTACGCTTTCTAGTTTGGTTTCCTAAAACTTGTTGTACCAGTTTTCCCCATACTCTGAAAGAAGACAAAATCAAAAAGCAGAGCAGTGTATTATTTTTTAAAACTGTTTTAAAAATCAGTTTTATAAATCAAAACATGTTAGCAATATCAATATGGATATCGATTTCAAAAACATTATTAGATTAATTTCGAAAGTTATTTTGCGATTCATTATCAATGCGATTCTTAGACATTTATTTTAATAATTAAAATACAACTTTATGTAAATTTTAACAAATCATAATTAATATCATATCTATTTTGTATTTTTACTAATCCTTATTTCGAAATAATAAAAATTCAGTACTTACCATATTCAAAGAATATTTAAATATACTTTTAATTAGTTTTATTTTGACAAAAAATTTTGAATTTTGATAGGCTAATAATTTTATTAGTTTTAATATATTTAATTTTGATAGTATATTAATTTTGATAATTTTATTTATAATTTTGATAGTCTTTTAATATTAATAGTTTTATTATTTAAAGATAAATACTTTATTTATAGTACTTATCAAAATCTACGGAAGCCAAAAAGGGCTAGTAGAATTCCTTTAGACTTAGTATTTAAGACATAACTTATTATTTCTGATAATATTTCAGACTTATCATTTCAGACTTATCATTTCAGTCTTAATATAGCTGATAAAAAATTTTGAAAAAAATTCTGAAAAAGTTTTAAACTATACTATTATTTATTGACTTAATAATTTACAATAAAATATTAATCAACTTTTAAATAAATTTTAAGTTATAATTTTATAACTGCGTACATATAACAATCAAATATGTTGATCAGTCTTTGTGGCTGATCAACACATTTGCGTGATTTTTATTACTTAACTGCAATTCGACATAAGAGACCCTAAAAACATCATAATGAAGAATAAAAAGACCTTTACTAATTTCAAATGTTACTCTTCTAGTAAAATTAAAACAAAAAATCTTTAAGGAATTTTATCGGTATTATTCGATAAAGAAAACCGAGAATCCGTTACTGTTTATTTAAGGAAAAATAAAAAAGCTTCAAAACTCAGAAAGGAAAAGTATAAATGCTCAAACTCAACTTTAATAATAAAAATTTTAAATATTATGTGAAAAACTCTAGGTAAACTATTCACTTAATAAACATTCATAGGGCAAACATATCATGAACATCATTCAAAATAAATAATATTTTATCTAAAATTTTATATTGAGCTCTAATATGAATATTTCTTTATGAAAATAGTATTAACAATTAAAATATTAAATATTACGAACTAGTAAATAAACTTATTTTTCATTTTATAATTATCTCTTTAAATTAAGAAAAAAAATAAATTAAATTCACCATTTAAATAAAACAATATGACCATCCGGATTTTAAATTCAATAGTATGATTTCAAATTAAGCATACGAACAGACATTTCCTAATCATTATACTTGCCTTGATTTTACCGAAATCATAAAAATATGAAAAATATAATTAAAAAATTTAATGTTTCCTTTTGCATCCAAATATAATTTAAAATTGTTATAAGATTATATAAAATTATAAAATACATTTTACTTTACAGTTTTAAAAAAAATTTAATTAAACAAATTTTTTATTTAAAAATTATATTTAAATTCCAAAACTAATTATTTAAGTTGAAAATAAAGAATATACAGTAGAAAGAATAATTATATTTTAAACCATTAAATTTTATATTACTATTTATAAAAAATGTAAATAAATGAAATATTATCTTTTATAAATTACAATTTTTGACATTTCTTCAATTGATTTTATTAAATTTATAGTTATACGGATTTGGGCCACCGTAAAATTAAGTAACTCTCGTATTTAAAAAAATTTTAATTTAAATAATAACTTATTGCTTACCCTTAATTGTAAGAAAGGAAGCTTTTTTTGGTGAAAAACATTTTTAGATAGGAGGCTTTTGTGTCTGAAATAATTTTAAGATTGGAGGCTTTATTGCTAAAATAACTTGACCTTTAAGAAAATTTATATAACAATATTTTTAATTTCATAATTTTTTTAGAATTTTATTGTTAGATGAAATAAATATTTTAGTATTAATTTATTTTATTAAACGTTTTAATTTAAGAAAATTTTTTGTTTTAAAAATTCGCAAAATTAAATATGTATAGTTGAGAAAAAGTTTCACAACGTTTTAAAAAATATTTGCTAAAATTATTTACAGAATAATTGTTGTTATTGCTGAACAAAGACTAAAACTAATTTTATTGTGCCTTTTTTAAGTACTAATCACAATGATTTTTAAGATAAAAAAGATTTTGGTTTAAATTATAGATAGTATTGTTAACTGAGAAAATTTATTTATTTTGTTTCTTTTTCTAAACGATGTTTTCTCAATAATGATCTAATAATTTCATTCTTTACACTTTAAAAATTAAATTAATACAAGATATGCTGATGAAAGTAATTCTAGTTTAAAATTACTTTTCTATTTCACTTTCGATTTTTCGAAATCGAAATACAATAAAATAAAACCTAAATCTAAAAACAATCGAATTACAATAAAAACTATAAACTTTCATAAAATACAATTGAAAATCATTGTATTTAAAAAGTATTAAGATATTTCATGGAACTAATATCAGATACTTTAAATTTCAAAAAATATAGTTCAATCTTTATAATATTTATCATAAGTTTCTTTTTAATTCATGATTACTGTTTTATATTTTTGTCAAATAGTTTTAATTTTAGCTCTTTAGCTCTTAGTAAATATATTAAATAAATCTTAAGTATTTATTAATTTATTATAAAATTTATAGTCAAAGGGGATTATTTTTCGATATGTGTCAAACTTATATCTTAATTCTTGTCTGAAGTGCGTGACAATACTTCCACAAAGTCAATGAATTAAACGTGAAATTTTATATTATTTATTTTTTTCAGCTAACGATGTGATATGCAAATGTTATATGATGTGACAATTCTTACTCAGTATTTGATTAATTAGTTATTTCAATTCCATAACTGTCATTTATGTTCATATCAAGTTAATTATTTAAGAATAATTTGATATTTGTTAAGTTTTGAGTTTCATAATTGCCTATTTCTAGTGTTGTAAAAGTATTACTAGTTGTCGCTTTTTTCTAAGTAAAAGAAAAAGCAAAAAATATTTTTTAGCTAACTTATTTTATCAATGAGCTATTGGTTTTGGGATTTCTGTCTATCCGCCTGTCTGTAAACAGAAGGCTTTTATGACAACCTTCTAGAACATTCTGGAACATTTAATATAGTAGGATTTTTTGGAAAAAAAGAAATTTCAACAATTATTGGAGATTTTTAAAATTACTTGATATTAGTGTTGTTTTGATTGTTAATAATCAAAATTCAAATCAAAATTATTTGTGAATTTTAATTTTGATTAATCAAAATCAAAATACAATCAAAAATAAAAGAAGACTAATAATCAAAATTAAAATACAAGC
>JAQIVF010002815.1:0-10318 GCA_034698365.1 Steganacarus magnus | reverse complement strand
CTTATTGAGTGAGAAATATAGTAAAAACGTGAGTACACTTTGAGAAATTGACTGTGGGGTATGTTGTATAATAAAAACAGTGTGTGTGCGTAGAGAGCGCACACTACGCTATAAATACGCAAACATTTTTTCTTGTTGCTAACTTATTATAATTTATAAAAGCTTTCTATTCTAACCTATATTAGAATGAGTTGCGAGAGTGAGTGCCAGTGTGTTAAAGGAAAAAAAATAGCTGAAGAGAAAAAAACCCTTAATAGATGAGCGAACTATATATGCAGGCCTTTTTAAAATAAGGACACATCGGATGCGTTTTGATACACTAAACACTAGATACTGAGACAATGTTTTAAACAAAAACGCAACAAAACCTTTAATGCTCAATATAGCGTCGCATACGTGTTATTTTAACGATTTTTACGTTACGTTTGGCTATCATTCAATACTTTACCACTTAAGCACAAATAAGCAAAATTTTAACTTTGTATCTTATAGAGTGAGTGACTCGACTCCGGCATTCGTTTTGCGCTGCCATAGAACCACAGAACCTGCCATAGTTTTTTCAATGTGTGTAGGAATAAAAACCTCTCTGTATATATACAGTATACAGTATTATATTGCGTAGTCGTGAGTGGATTGTACAGTATTGTACAAACTAAGAGCATTGCGTAGTACTTCGCTCTAAAAAGTTACTCTTCAAGAACAATAGCGATTGAAGTGTTCTTTTATATTATAGTGAAGTTATTTTACATTATGATACCATATATTTCATTTTTTTATTATATATATATATATATATATTCACTTACTGAGTAGGCTTATGCTTTTAGCTCCAAATATATTTAAGTCGTACACACAGTTTGATGAAATATTTTTTCTCTCTCTCTCTCTCTCTCTCTCTCTCTCTCACTCACTCTTCGTTGCGATAAATATTTTATTTTTATTTCTAGATATATTATTTTGTTGGTGAAAATTTTTCGTTAAAAGAAGAAAGAAAAAAAATTGAATTAAATAACAAGATTAGGATCTGGGAATACTGTGCTCAAAAAAAACTAAACAAAAAATATACATAATATATACACAATGCGTGTCAAAGTGCAATTTAACAGAATTTTTTTTCCTGAAAATTATATGCGAATAAATTTTCGTTTTCTGCAGTGTTGTTTTCTAGTGGAATGCGAAAACTCTCTCTCGAGAGAGAGAGAGGAGAGAGTGATAGTGAGAGATGAACATTTTAAAAGCAAATATTTTTGTTTTTCCACTTTAGCCGTGCAGTGTTGTTGTTGGTGGTGGAGTTGTTGTTGTTTTTTTGTTGATAGTAGTAAAGCTAATTGTCGATATTGACTATTATGGTACAAAGTACACAGAAAGGTGGGTTCAACTAAAACATAGCGGGAGAGAGCGAAACAGAAAACAGAGACGAATACCAAAAATTTTCAATGGAATCGTTAAAAAAAAACAATTTCGCCATAGATATTGGGATAGAGATTAGTTTTTAGCGTTGAAAGTATCTGTAAAAATAATTACCGTAATTAATTAGTTTGCAGAGAAAGCTGTGTGCAATGAAAAGTATCTCTCGATTCGTGAACTCGCAATCTACGCCACTCTCGCTCTTCGAATGGATATTTTCGTTTCTTTTAATAGCGTCTGTTAACCGTATACTGTATATACATCGTAAGAAGTTAATGAGGTTTTCATTTTCCAGGGTTTTTAGGGGTCATTTGTATACATATACGCGAATTACTGGCACTTGTGTACGGAATTTCGTGTCTCAATATAATCTTTCTCTCTCTCTCTCTCTCGAAAATTTAAGGATAAAGTTTTTCTCCTTCTCTAATTATTTGACCAGCAAATTATCATAAAACTATAATCTGTTGTCATAATATTATCATAAATCTTACGAACCAAAACCAACACCACTGAACACGCTGTCATATTTTGGTTTGCTTTAATTGTAATAATTATAGCTCCGGCCAAATGAAAACTATTATTTTTCCACTTTAAAGATTATAATTTAAATTAATTCGCGTTAGTTTTTTGATTAAACGAAAACAATTGCCACTTAGTTAGGTCTTAAATTATTTTAACGTATATATTGTATACAGTATATACTGTATAATAAATAATATTTTGTAGTTAAGAACACAATTTTCTTTTTGTTTTTAATTGTTTCGTAACTTATTTTCCGTGCGTATTATTTAGCGAAACACAAAGAGGTTCTCTCGGTTCTAATAACTCAAACTCCACAGTACAGTATTATACTGTTATACGCATTTACACAACAAGTGCTGTTGTATGTGTGTATGTGTGTGTGTTTTATCTTTTAATGCTTTCGAGTATAACAATCCATTTATTAAACATAATCTTCGAATACACGTTCTCGTGGACAAGTCATTGATCTTTTCCGTTATAGCAGAACTTCTTATTACGTTTTCCACGCGAATAATCATTCAGTGTTACGAGATTTGGACAATCGATTTGGTTGAGCAACGCGTTCAGTCATTACAACAACTAGTATTGCTTCCCTTAACGACAAACTGCTTGTATTAAAATTAGACGCGTAATATATTACATATATGCTAATAATATTGATACATAATTATTCGCATTTATCACTATAGTTATATAACTATCGAGGTATTTGTGGTGATAGTGCTCGACGAGCAGACTGTTCCAGAGGGAGGGGAGTGGGGGTGGGGTCGGACAGCTTTTTTCAGGTACCACAAAAATTTTGAAAACCGACCAAAGAACAAAGATTATGAAAAATCCAATAAGTTTTTAACAGCCTTTTATATGGCCTAATGGTTAAAAAAAATTGTGGTTCAAGATATGAGATGAGGGTATTATCTTTATCTCAATCCCTCTATTAACAAATTATGAATTAAAATTTTCCGATCCGATATTTTCTGATTTTCAAACCACCAAAAATAAATATTAATAAATATATTCTCTCTCTCTATCTCATCGAAGTCATGAATGCCCCGAACGAGAGGATAAAAGCGTGCGCTGTCTTAAATGGTAAGAAGATTTATTTATTTATTTATCGAAACCGTTTTTTTATTGTGATACAAAAATAAGATATATTATATTCACGCGGTATTAAAGATTTAAGTTTTTGATCTTTAAAAAATATAATTTATTTCTGGTTGTGTTTAAATAATAAATTCAATTCACACACACAGCACAACGTTACACACATATAGTAACAGTGTTTAGTGTATTGCTGTATATATTATATATTACTGTATATAATATACGGTAGTATTAATGTTATGCCAACAGTGAACTCTAAAAAAAGAATTTATGTCAATAAAACTAAATTACTATTCATAATATTTTTTAAAATTGTTTACTTTTCGGCTTATTTTAATAACTTCTTGTTAAAATAATATTTTCGCTTCTTTTATTTTATTGTGCGATTAATACAGGAAGAAGTGAGAGTCGAGTTTTGCGATCACAGGATAAATTCAGTCGAAAAATATCAGTTAACGAGTGAAAGAGAGAGCTATGATACGCGCGTTTTGATACCGCAATTTTGCTTGTGTTGTTGTGTTGCTTTGCTTCTTAACCTCGTTTAGCATTTAAATGTTATCTGTCACTCTTATAATACTGTGCTAAATTTAAATACATTATCAATTGCTCAAACATTTTATTTTTTTATTTTTATTTTTTTGCGTTTGATATTGAAATAAGTTTCTCTTAACGAATTGCGCGATAACTTTGTTAACCTATGTGTTTGTTAGCGATGATGATAGCTATAACAGGCGTTGAATGCAAATATGTATAAACACATTTTTTTGATAGCGTACTACTGTAATATTATGCAATACTACAACCAGTAGTGTACCTAAAGATACGGCAGTTTTGTGTTTGAATGCAAACAACACACATACACACTCTGTAGTGAGAGAGCGATGCGAAGTGAAGGGAGGAAAAAAAAGAAATATTTTCTCTTTTCTCTTCAATGCGAAAATGTCTCAATTTGTAATGCCTTTACGCTTCTTTTTGCTGCTTTTGATTTTTATTTCTCACACATGTATAGAAAAGCTTTTTTCCGTAACAACAAGAATATCATAATAATACTTAAGGGGAAGGTTCGTAGCAATTGATGAGATAGTAAATGCCATGGAAAAACATCACACACACAACACATACATACATACAAACACAGACAATCGTTTTCCCTAATAATACTAATAATAATAATAGTATCAATAATAATAAGGTAAATGTTAGTCAATTGCTTAAACTGAATACTAACGTCGTATCGCATATGCACCTTATGTTCAGTAACTTTATTATCGCCACCGAAACGGATAGCGATAGCGGAGGTTCACAGTCAAGAAGAGCATCGTTATATTATTTTGCGGCAATGTTTACATTGAGCTAATAAGATAGTGGGTGAGAGGAGAGAGAGAGAGAGAGAGAGAGAGAGAGAGAGAGAGAGAGAGAGAGAGAGAGAGAGAAGAAAAAATAAGTCAAAGTCTAAAATGACAACACATACACATACTTACGCCGAAAAGACTATTTGCCCAAAACACAGACACACTGGAAATTTTTGAGATAATCGCGCTTAATGACCCTAAAACTAGATAATGAAAGGATATGATCCGTGATCGCTTCAACATCGCTTAAGAAAAGCTGAAACATGCGTTTTTTTGTGAAAAAAAATTCATAACTGTGTAACTTGTATACAGCATACCACTTATCAGCGCTAAAATTACAAGCGTTATGAAACATATTAACATGTAACGAAACATCAGCCATATGGACCTTTAAATAAACCAAGTGATGAGAAAAGATGATGATTCGCTTAAATTATACGCACCAGATCTCTCTCTCTCTCTCTCTCTCTCTCTCTCTCTCTCTCTCTCTCTCTCTCTCTCACGCAATTTTTTTGAGATCTCGATAGATTTTAGTTTTTTGTATACACATTTTAAAAACATTAAACATTAGATAAAGAGAATTTATTATGCGAATAAAATAACGTTTTCGACGCAGTCGGTACAGAATTGCGGTGCAACTTCAGATTTGTCAAAAATATCGAGCAGAAGATTTTTTATTTTATTTGTATTATCTTTTTTATTAGATTTCGTGTATATTAACATAATAAGAGCAAAAAATAATTTTGGCACAACGTTTTTGTGATTCCATTTTATCAATATATATGCAGTATAAATAAAATGAATAAATTTTATAATTTGTGTTATAATAACGACGATAATAATAATAATAATAATAATAAGGGTAATTTTATTGCGCGACGGGAAGAAAATAAAAATAAAAATTTTATTTCTTACGCGCCTGTACGGGCAGACAGAAAAATTAGAATAATTCTAAATTTGAAAGTCTAAATAATCTAAATAATAGCCGAATTATCATTGTAGACAAATACTGTATTTTAATCATTTCTGAATAGAAATTTATTTCTCTGTCTCGCGCGCAAAAAAAGAGAGCAACAACAGCAGCAACAATAATAAAAAAAATTAATTATGGCAATTTTTAATCAAGTATTTTACTACGAAATCGAGAGAAAAAACAACAATATAATAAAATATTTCAGCTCTGCAACATAAAAAAAGAAGAAGAGATCCTCTATTATATTATTATGCTTTGAAAAGCCTACCTCTAATTTATTTTTTGTTAGCTCTGTTATGTGTGTGTGTGTGTGTTATCAAAACTAATTAATTTTAAAAAGTAAACGCAAAATAATAATAGATATTTAAGTTAATAACCAGTATATTGAATTAAATCTCTCTCTCATTCTCTTGTCTTTAGAGACAATATGCTATTAAAATATGCAGCAGTGTATTAATTGTGTAATTTTTGCTCATTAGTCTGCGCTCATGACTATCTGATACGCGCAATATTCCTAGACATATACATTTATATATAAATATATATTTTAAGCACACACACACACACACACACAAAGAGAGAGAGAGAGAGAGAGAGAGAGAGAGAGAGAGAGAGAGAGAGAAACGATAGAAAAAGTGCAATGTTTTTTAAACATTTGCATTAAAAATCAGCCCTATATTGGATGATACGTACGCTTTAAGTTTGTGTGTTTTTTGATGGTAAAAATGTTTAAAGCTAAAAATTATTCACGAGGAATGCGGGCATAAAAAAATTCAAAACATTTCTCTCTTTCTCTCTCTCTCTCCCTCTTTAGACTCAGACTCGCAACACACAGCACATAACACACATTAAATTCAATTTTTTTATTGACGTTATTATTAAGAAGTGGAATTTTTTATGCATTTATGGTTATTAAATAATCAAAATGATTCTTCAAAAAAATGTTTGTATTCCTGATTATGCACATAATCATTCGAGTATTTCAGTAATACGTACTTTACTGTATAAAAAACATTTTTCGCTCAAATCCAATGTGTTTCCAAAATTCTTCAAACTTAAAAAAATTCAGAAAAAGCTAAAAATTTGCTCACCGTTTTCCACAAATATAGATCAGGATATTTATATCCCACTAAATAAAATTCACTGTCATTCGTTGCTACGAAATTCTGATGACAAAAGTTGTGGTTAATGAGTAGCAGATGATACATAAATAAGGAGAATATATTACAATCCTAGGATTTATCTATTTTACAAAACACTCTCAATTTGCAAGCATCGCAAGTGAACGAGTATTAATGCTAATTGTATACATTTGTAAACTCACGCGATACCTATTTTTTTATCTATTATCTGGTTATGGGTCTTTCGGGTATCAGCTTTTTTTCCAGTTTGGATTTGCAAACTTATAGCGCTGTGATAGCGAAAGAACAGAGAGTACAGAGTAAAATAGTTAATACTTTGAAGAGACATGTAGACTAAGAGGGGCTGACAGTTCAAGCAAATTCAGTCGCTCTCTAATTCTCTAGTTTTTGTGAGTGTATATACAGTGTGTGATCGCATCGCTGAGTATAACTAAAGTATTTACTGTCGGATTTAGTGTGCGCTCCTATTTGGTAGCTTCTCGTTGACACTGTTCTTCACCTCTTTATTTTATTTCCTCTCATTCTGGCATATTCTGTACTTCTGCTTATTTTCTTTTCGCACAGATTCTGGGTTCTCTCTCAGCACTCGTAAAGATTGTTTTCATAGTTAGCGTGAGGACCCTAACACTTGCCATCCCCTGCATTGCCGCACTCTCTCCCACTCTTCCCGCACTGCTAAGGATTTATCCGAAATCTAGAGCAGACAAAACTAATTCTGTGCAATCTTAATGTAAGTCATAGATCGAATATGAAGTGTGCGTTCAATTCTACTCGCATCCACTCCTGGATGTAAGATTTCTTCTGTAAGTTGATGCCCACTTCAAACAATAACATCTAAACATACGCTTATTTTTTCAATACTCTGTTGTCACTGCTCTGTACTCTCCGGTACTCACCACTGCTCACTCACTCAGTAACTCACTCCTGTCACTCATTCAGTCATACATACATTACTTTTTAATATTAATTAGTTTTGATAACACAACACAACACAACACACACATAAACAAACAGATAACTTTCATTTACAATAAGCAAAAAGATTTTATTAGTGTGGTTCTCATGGAATGGAAAATTTAATGATAAATATTTATAAATGAATGAATATTAAATAATCAAAATATTTGATAAGGACTTAATCATTACTAATGATTCATTAGAATATTATCAGTAATAATTTAAAACGAGCACCAATATTCACTTTTTAACAGTTAGTTTTAATTATTCAAAAATTAAGTGATAGACATTCTTGTACGCGTTCTGCTTTAATTTAAGCCATATTCGATTACTTAAACAGACAGACAGACAGGCAAATGAATATTATTAATAACAGAAACTTCACTTTTT
Source organism: Steganacarus magnus (assembly GCA_034698365.1). Taxonomy (NCBI): domain Eukaryota; kingdom Metazoa; phylum Arthropoda; class Arachnida; order Sarcoptiformes; family Steganacaridae; genus Steganacarus; species Steganacarus magnus. Next base: position 2,474 of record JAQIVF010002815.1, on the reverse strand, counting down.
TTGAAAAAGTAAGCTAAAAATTATCGTTTAAACCCCAGTATAAAAAAGATTATTTTAAAATTCAAATATCAGCAAGATTTTATTATAAATTATTATAAATTCCACTATTTTATCCACTAGTTTTCGCCACTATAATTCCGTACCCTAGTTATTACATCACATTATAAATTTATATATCAAACTGTCGCGCAGTAACATCAATCATAAATCGACTGTCTTATTGTTATTGCTGTCTCTTTAATGCGCAATAAAGCATAATATTAATAAAAAAGACGATAACAATTTGATATTTGCTACAATTGTGCAATTTATATGTAAATTTACTGGCAATCATAATAACAATTGGGCAAAAGTCGGCTGTCATTCAAAACCATTTGTACGTTTTAGCGCATCATTCACTGTTCAGACACTATTCTGTATATTATCAAATACCTAGACATTGCAGAGTAGTAGAAGTGGACAATTATTCAGTACAAAGTTGTACACATGTAGAAACCCAATTTCTTTCTCAAACGAAGTGAACACGTCAGTCAGTATAAAATGTATGCTTCAATAATGAATACGAATTTCGTATTCCCTTAAACTAGACAACGGAAAAATGTTGGCACAATTAATAAAAATTACAGTTAATGTTCCAAACAACATAGAAAATCTTTGATAAATAATTGAAGTTAAATTAAGTTGGAATGTTATTTTATAATAAAAGATTGATTTGAATCCAAAACAAAGTTAATAGACTTTCAACATGCGGTAAAATCCATCTGTTATTTAATATAAAATAAAATCATTGTAACATCACATCACAGCGGCAATAATTTTCTTCAGACATGATTGGGCGGATTGATGAGACCATTATTGATTTCTTAGTTTTTTGATCATCTAATTTGATTGCTGACTAATGGACAGTATTTAAAAATTCATTATATTTGCATAAAAACAAAAATATTTATATACAAGTATTTAAACTGATAAAAAGGTGAACACTTAGTTACTAAAAGTAAAACTATTATTCCCTCAAAATATATATTAATTTATATTTTTTTTAAAATGGAGCACAAAATTTATTATTAAAATCTATTAAGAAAACTCCGGCAACAAAAACCTAGTATATAGTAGAGTTAGAACTATTCAAATACTAAAATATATATACAGCGTATAAATACACTATTTATACTGAAAACATTTATCTTCTCTCGATTATTGTCTGGTGTGCTGCCATGTTCTTTCTAAAATAAAAAAATCAAATATAAATTACACTAGAAATTTGTTCATAATAAAGTTTTTTTTATATAGTTATTTATTTTTTGTTGCTACACCTTAAATAATATGCTGAATTCTTTTGATAGCAGCGGAGGAGAAAAAAAAGAGAAAACTAACCCTAAACAAAAAAAAAACTCGAACAAAACTGTATAATTTTCTGATTACATTTTAATAAAACAGAAATTTCAATTGTATAGAGATATATCTATCTGTATGCGTTTAAGTTAAGTTTTCCTTCTCTCTATTTTTTGCAGTTAAATATATTCTACACACTTTGTTGTTATTATTATTATAAAAAGTTATTGTCGCCAACTTTCTATGATAAAAATAAGAAATAGTACTGTAAAAACCTAAAATAAATATAAAAATAAAATAAATAAAAAAATTATATAAAGTGTAAGTCTGGTATAAATTTAATAAATTATTTTCTCGAAGTAAGAACAAAATTTCTATCACCATAACAATGCGAAACTGTCATGTTTTGTAAAGGTCAGGCAAAACTTTTTCTTTTAGCTCATTTGTTTCAAACAAGTCGAGCTTATAGATTTGACCACATCCGTCCGTCAGCGGGTGAATGTATGTATATATGTATGTGTGTGTGTGTGTTAGTAATATATTGAAATAGTTAGGATAACAATTCTTTGTGATATAATAATATTTACCAAAATAAAAAAATAATTATATAATAGTATTTTAGATGATAATAGGCTCGTATTATTACTCTTAAAATATAACTTAGTTTAAAACATTATTTCCTAAAATATAACTCGCAATGGAAGACATTATTTATTATTAAAATCTATTAACAAAACTCGGAAACGAAATTTATAGTTAGGATTATTGATTTTATTTCGCTTTTATAAGTGGTGTTCACTTTCATCGATTTTTGTTCAGTTGTGTTCACTGTGATTGTTCATCTAATTTGACATCAAGTCTGCAATAGATATGTTATAATACGGATTGAAGATTAGTTTTGAGTGATTATGCCAGAGATGCGGAGCAAAAAACTTATTAACTAAGGTTAACATAATCGATTAAAAGTTTTTTTCTTCACAAAAATAGAATTAAACGTAAAAAACTGTTGGCAATGCAGTATAGACGGTACGAGTGTGTGTATGTGTGTATTAAAGCGGTGATCACTAAGTGTCGGAATTTTCGGTCAGAAAAATGTTAAATTTCGGTCGGTTTTCGGTTGAAATTATAGTGGAATTTCG
>JAQIVF010002814.1:0-10320 GCA_034698365.1 Steganacarus magnus | reverse complement strand
CAGCCTACGATGAACTCAAGTCTGTCAGCCTAGAGCCTATTGCAAAGTCTTAGGCTCAGCCTAAACTTTCATCTCTACGTTGAATGTGAAAGAATAAATTAAAATTGCTGTGATTTGTTTGGCTCCGCCTTAGGTATGATTACGGCGTAGTCATGGTAATCTCTCAGTGTTATCCCACTATGCATGAAAGCGCATGACGAGCTGTATTAACATAAGCTTAATTTATATTCTTGGGTCGAGAACTAAAAAAGTTTAGGAACTGCTGCATTAAACTCGTGGCAAATGAGTTCTTAATTGGTTTAAATATAAATTTAATTTTTATATTTTAAAATATTTTAGGTATTAATTAATACATTTTTTTCAAACAAAAAGTATTTCCTAAATCTCTATATTTAATAAAATATTATTACATACGTATTTCAGCCAATAATAAGTTGGAAAAAAGAAAACGGTGAAGAAATTCATTTTGTATCGCAATCATTAAGTATAGAAAGCAAAGGTAATTTATTTAAGAAAAACAATTTAGATTTTATGATCAAAATATTAATGATCGTTATATTGAAAGATGTGGTATATTCTGAGGTTCTTTTTTTGGGAGAAGTGAATCGACGGGCATCTGGTGATTATGTGTGTATTGCGGCAAATGATATTTCTCCATCTATTAGAAGAAGAGTATCCTTAAACGTATACTGTAAGCTCTATTTTATTATATTTTAATATCTATTAGCTGTTAGAATTGAACATTTTGTTATTAAATAATTGAATCACACTTTTATAATCTGTTTTACTATCTTAAAACTGCAAACTGCTAAGAATTAGGAATACAAATCATGGCACTTATAGCGGTCATATTAAAAACTTAAAGATTTTATTCAAATAATATAAGATATTAAACTATTTTTAAAAGAAATTTTGAGTGAGAGCGAGAATGAGAGCTTAGTAATAGCTTTGAAAGGGAGGATTGAGGTTTGAATTCTACAAATTCATATGGTTGTGCAGTATTACCATTTAGAATGATCTCGAAAGTTTACATTGAATAAAATTATTTAGAAATGCCAAACAAGTATTGAAATCAATTTATTTACTACAAAGTTTCTCCAACTATAATAATTCCGCGACAATTGGTTTCGGTTCCGATCGGACATAATATAACACTCTATTGTATAACTGAATCAAATCCAATGGCACAACACTTTTGGATTAACTCTGGAAATAAGATTATTTCGGATAATAGAAAATATATTATAGAAATATTTCACGCAAATTTATTTAAAGCATATTTTAAGCTTACAATAAATGATATCAGTTTAGAAGATTCTGGTGATTATATTTGCGTTGCAATCAATAAATTTGGTCAAACAAAGAGCATTCTCATACTCAATGGTAAGATATTAATAGAGCTCCAAAAGTAACATTAATTGTATATAAAAAACCCATAAATTGCTTCCAAAACATACCAAAATATTTTACATAAAGGCTTAAATATCTTCAAGTGTTACTGTAACAGACAAGTTTCAAGTTTCAATGTTTTTGCCAGAGAAAGTTTCGAAGTTCGTAGTAATCTAAAACTCACAATATTAACTGAGAATTTTGGTGTTCACAATAAATTTAATATAAATTTGCAAAAATATGCGATGCAAATCTGGTGTAATTCGTGCTTATATAACAATTAAATGTGTCTTAATTATGATTTAAAGAGCAAATTGTATTATTTTGGAGCTCTAGACAAGTATTTGTAATGAAAACTATACATAACTTATATTAATGTGACAGAAATTTTTCGCGTAACACAATAGAAATGTTAAGAGATATGTTAAGGGAGAGGGAGAAAGAGAGAGACGCACTAAATATTAAGGGAGAGAGAGGGAGAGAGACGGAGATTGCAATTATGAAAGCGTTGCGTTAGTATAAACGTTTGATACAGTTTGATACTTCAATTTAAATGAGAATTATGTATATCTGTGTGTGTGTGTATGTATGTGTGAGAGAGGTGGCAAAACAAACAAAAACGTTTTCTTTAACTTATAATATATTGTATATTAACTTAAATCACTAGATTTTTACGGTAAAGTTTTTACCGGGTTATCTAGTTTGTATAATTATCACTCCTAATGTTTATCTATTTATGTATAGCCAACGAATCGTATGCATCTTCATTTGCAGCAAAAAATTTGTCATCGATTTCGCCACAAATCGCACATATAAAACATGTTCATTACTACACTACGGAAACAACTAAACTTAAAAATAATTCATATGTTAATAAAAGATTAGAATTAGACAACAAAAGCCACGTTATAGAAACCAATTCAATCAATTTTTCTTGTTTTCTATTAAAAACTATAATTTTTCATATATATTTTGAATTTTTGTACATTTAGTGCTACGAATTTCAGCTTAAAGTTTAAACGTAGTTTTTAGAGTATTTAATAGAGAGATGTTAATTAATCGAATAAAATACGTTTTTAATTTACTTTTTAAAATCATTTATTAAATCCTACTTATGTGCAATGAATACATTTTTTGAAATCCAATCGACTCATCTTTATAGTGCATTTAGGCATACGTTTTTTGGTGAACAAAACAAACAAAAACTAATTGATACATAGTGACCATCAAAAGAAATTTTAGATTTTCATTGAAACCATGTCGATTATTAACATCGATGTCAATCTAAAGGCAATATATGTACATATCACCAAAACATTGTTTATTAATATTTAATAGTTACAAAACCAAATAAATTATTATGTCCACTTGTTTTCAATTTCTAATTATATATATTGTTAGATTTGGTTTTGTAATTATTAAATATTAATAAACAATGTTTTGGTGATATGTACATAAGATATATTGCCTTTAGATTGACATCGAGGTGAATAATCGACATGATGTCAGTGTTTAACCTCTATACCCAATTGTGTTAACAAAAGTATTGTCAGAAAAGCTTCTTTAAATGAAGTTCATTTACGCTATAAATTGATGAAAACTGCGAGATATTTTCAGTGAATTGTGCCATCTCTCACTCATGTGCCATGTAGTGCCATCTCTGTTCGTCTCTATTCGATAAAACATTTTAATTTTAAATATTTTTGAAGTAAACATTTAAAAAGTTTGTTAAAAAATGTTTGCACTAAACTGAATGACAATCATATTAATGCTAATATAATAATATCGACAAACAAGTAGTATTAACTATTATAGTATTTTATTATCAAATATGAGATTAATATTCTCAACACAACTCGTTTTATTTATTAAAATAAATTTTTTGTTTGAATTTGGTTTTTTGACGAATCAATTGATTGATGAAAAAATAGACATCGATCACGAAAAGAATAAGTATTTGATTGATGCGAACAAACAATTAACTATAAAATGGAACAAATATTACGAATTGATAGCGAATGCCAAATATAATTACTCGGAGAATAACAAACATATTAGTGATGATTCGCTATTCAATGATTCGTGTAAACATTACTTGAATTTGATTGAATCAGATTTGAAAATATGGTCAGATGATGGAGTGAGCGAACAGCTAATCAATGAAAGCAAATACTCTAAGCGTGGCGTTCACTATCAGATAATCGATCATCAGTTATATCGTGACAGAGATTGCATGTTTCCTTCGCGTTGCGATGGCGTCCAACATTTCATTCTAAATATAATTAATGAATTACCAGATATGGATTTAATTATAAATGTGAGAGATTATCCACAAGTGCATCACAAGTGGCAAGCATTGCCAATATTTTCGTTTTCTAAAGAAATAACGCAATACATAGACATAACATATCCCGCGTGGAGCTTCTGGTGCGGCGGACCAGCCATTGACGGACATCCAACTGGAATCGGAAGATGGGATTTGATGCGAGAACGTATTGTCAATAGTGTTTATAATATTGAGTGGAAACGTAAGCATTCGATTGCATATTTTCGTGGTTCGAGGACTTCTAGTGAACGCGATTCACTTATACTTATGAGCAGAAAAAATCCCAATTTAATTGACGCAAAATACACAAAAAACCAGGCGTGGCGTTCATTATCAGACAGTTTAGGCGAACAACCAGTGCCAGTGGTTTCGTTTGAAGAACAATGTCGATATAAATACCTCTTCAACTTACGAGGAGTCGCCGCTTCGTTTCGGTACAAACATTTATTTCTATGTAAATCTTTGGTTTTAAATGTTCAATCAAATTGGATTGAATTTTTTTATTCGCAACTCAAACCATGGATTCATTACGTACCAATTTCTAGTGATTTTAGTGACGTTCATAATATATTAGAATTTTTAAACGAAAATGATTCAATCGCCGAAAACATTGCAAATGAAGGTTTTAATTTTATTTGGAAATATTTAACATTAGACTCTATTCAATGTTATTGGGAACAACTTTTAAAGAGATACGCAAAACTGCTAACTTATAAACCAAAACTTGATAATAATTTAATTAAAATTAAATCTATACAATAATTATAATAATAACTTATATGAAATTCTGACATATCATGATATTTATTAGCCAAATGGAATGTCTAGAATATTAAATAAAGATAACGGACAATCTTTATACTTGTTTTTACATGAATTTTGTTTTACAGAAAAAGCTTGTTTTCCTATTTGTTCTGCTTCTCCATAGTGAGACAAAATTCCTGTTTCATCGTTCAAAAGTGAAGTACTAAAAAAATTAAATAAAAATTTCTTTACGTAAGTAGAAATAGTATTGTAATGAAATATTAATGAATTACGTTAATAACATATCGAATATTTCGCCGAGCAGTCCAGATGATGGTGAAATGAGAGGCACTTCTGCGACCTCACATATCGCTCGCATTAAACACACGCGACCCAAACTTTTATGAGTTTTTTCTATTGTTTTATATAAATGAGCTCTCGATTCAACGCGCGATTTATTTGCATTCAACGCATCTTGAGATATCATCGAAAGTCGTTGAGGATTATTAATATTATTATTCTGAATTCCGTTATTCAGAGTTTGTCTAAACGATTGAAAGACGTCAGTAACACTCGGAAAATGCACCGAAATTGGCATTTTAAAGCTAAGACCAGATGCGATGGAACTCGAAGACGCCATCGGCATCTCTACACTCGGAACTATCTTTAACAACGAACCAGTGGTCGGCAAAATTAATCTTTGCGAACTTTCACAACTGATTGTTGCATAATAATGAAACATTAAAATAATAAAATACATAATTGTTTGACACTTCATGTTTGTTGAATAAGATTATCTTTCAATCGGAAAAATAAATTATATTGAGTTATATGACGCTGCAGTTTATTTTGCGCATATTTCTTCTTTTAGCATTCGGTAGAAAACAGTAAGTGCTAACAAGTATTTTCAAGTATCATAAACTTTAATTTACATCAATGCTGTCTCATTATAAATGGGAAGTAAACTTGAGTGTCAACTTGGGGTCATTTAAAAGATGACTCGCAATGTCGTCGTGAGTTACTACGAATTACAATATTTCTATCTCGAATACTCTTTAAATGTTTTCTTTTCATAATACACTTTATTTTTGATCACACATTGTATGTTAGTTTGTAATATAATGAAAATGAGAACTGAACAATACATTAATAAACTTATAGTGTTTATAGTAATGATAAGAGTTACAACATTTGCATCGGAAGAGTCATTACCACATCATCGCGTGAGAAGATTTGTGTTCGCAAAAAATTCGAAAGTGTCGTTTGACATCGAAATTCAACTGCCGGTACCGAGTTTAGGTGGTGTTGACGTTGAAATAGATATAGCATTGCCGCTATCTATTACTTTATTGAACGATACTATCGTATTCAATCCAATCACTTTGAAACCAATTCAAGTAGTTATACCAGAAGTACCACCAGTACATTTAAACTACCCATCATATATGCCCAATCATTACTATGGTTATGATACTTATTATGGATCTGGTAATTCACCGTATTTTCCATATCACAGTATGAAACGAAGTATAGGCGCTGCGTCCGCACAGCATCGCTACGATCTTTTTAGTTCTATCGCTGAATCACTTGAAAAGTTTGTATTACTTTTTTTATCTTAATACACCATTTTTATTACAGTAAATTATTCATTTGATAGGTATGGAATCGATGGATATAATTGCATTAATAAAGCAATATGTGAATTGGCAAACATGCCAATGTTAATAGAATCGCCATTTCACGAAATTCTTGAACATATATTAACGTAAGAATATTAGTCAGTCATATAAAATTATTTGTTATTTATTAATTTAATCTTAAATTTTCTTTTATAAATTAGAGTTTCGCGGGCATATGATGAAGAAAGTCTACTTTATGAATACATGGAAGCAGAGAAGTTTGGAAAATCCGGTGGAAACTGTACACAAAAATATACGTCTTGCTATTTTAGTATATTCAATAGAAATGACGAATAAGTTAAATATCCCACGAAAAAAGATGGTGCTTTACTAACATATCTCTAACACCATCTTTAGACACCGGTGATTTCGGTTGCATATTCTCTGGTAATTCTGCGTTCGTATTTAGATTAAACGAAAATTGTTTCAATAACCTATAATAAAAAAAAGCATATTTTAATTACATTCAAATATTTATATCATTCGTTTTAATTTATTCGTGTCATTAATTTATTAATATAAAACTAAGAGTAACTTGTATTTTCTCATTTTAGGCTTAAAATAAAATTTAAAATAACAGAATATTAACTGAATTTGTCATTCAAATTATTAAGTTATAAAAATATCAAAATCTCTATTAAATTGTATTTCACCAGAATGTCAAAAAATATGCATTTAAAAAAGCATATAATTTCAATAATTTTGACTAATTTAATAAATTTAGTGAATGCAAAATCTGTAATGGCGCTATGGAAGCAAATATTAATAATTTTCAATGACTACTAAAAATCAATAGTGTAATTATATTTCAGTTATAACATAAGTAAGACGTCTATAATATATGTTTGCAATTAAATCAATTTCATGTGTATTTTTCTATAAACAGCGTTAGTGAAAATTGCAATTCACTTTTTAAAACATCAAAAAGTATCTTCAATCGAGAAATGTAGAAAATCTACATTGTGGAAAAAAATATCCTTCTTAAATTGCTATCTCTATCATATACTGCTCGTCTCTATAACAAAAAAAAACAGTTAGGAATCTTCAAACATAAGTTGTTTGAAATAAAAAGAGTTTATTGGTTTATCTAACAAATTCGTGTTTTTCATTAAAAAAGTTTTTAGCAGTAGCAGTATATGATCCTTAGGTTCATTAACCTATAGAATGTTATAGATTGAATTGATCTAATATTTATCTTTTGAGAAATTATTACTTAGTATTCCAGTTTTTAATCTGTAGTTATAATAATTTAATTCTAAATAGTTAAGTTTTATTCAAAACTTTTGTTAAGACAGTCGTTAGTATTGATCAAAATTTAAACCTTTGGCCTTTTAGAATCTTATACCTCGAGATCCTTAGTTTAAGATCCAAGTCCTTAAAAATTGAGGTCTAGGTTTTATTAATTTTAAATCTGGTCCGGAATATTTCGAGAACCTTTGAACAGACAAAGGAACTGTTTAAACTTGTTTAAATGTAAAAAAATTATAATTTCTTCAGGTTTTATGAATAAAACAATAGTGCTATTAATATTTCGATTATTAAACGTCGAATATAGCAGTGGTTTTTAAAATACTTCTTATTTTCAATCAGTTAATAATTTATTTATGATAAAAATGCAAACGAAGCCTCGGTTCGAGTATCGGCGTCATATCATATACGGCCCGAGACTTGATAAAATAATATGTTTAAGCCGATTGTTAGACAAGATGCAAATCTCTAGGGGGTCTACATTTTTAAAATTTCTGGGAAGGAGTTAAATATCATCGGATTAAGTGATAATTTTTTGTTAAAAAGAAAAGCCTTAAAAGCTTATCGGATTTAAACAATTTCTTAAAACCCTATTTTTCTAGTTTGGTTTGGTTTGGTTTGGTTTCTAATGTTATATGTAATGATATACGTGTAGTAACTTTGAGAAAAGGAGCCAATAAACAATAAAGATAGTCTAACAGTAAGAGACATACTGTGATACTGTATTACCTGAGCTCGGCTTTAACCAATTTCCACGCTGGACTATTAAGAAAACTCCAATTATAATACCATTTAGAAATAATGTGTGTTTGACTAATACATAGTAATGTAAACCATTCATGTAAAATTTGTTGATTAAGTGCAATGCACACAAGAGATCTTAACTTAACATCCATTGCTTCATTTTCATGAGTATGATTAATATGAGCAATACTACGGTATAGCAACTCAGATGGCGATAAAACCCTAGAAAATTCATCCAAATGAAATGTATGCGTTAAAACTAATCGTGAATAAACAGAATTAAAGTCGCTTTCAGTGCAAGCTTTAGAAATCGCTTCAACAATAACCCACGGATGTGTGTGAATAAATAAAGTTTTTTTAAATCCATAACTTAGAATAGTCTTAAGAGCGACATATAGTCGACCGCGAACTAAATCATTGATATAACCATTCACACGATCGTCACCCGCGAAGCAATACTTTCGATGTCGTTCATCAAGAAGTTCGACAAACTTTGCTGGAAACCAACCTCGATGTCCATTCAGTTCTCCGACCCAACAGTGTTCGTCCCTTTCATTGATTATAGTAATGATGTCATTCTTACGAAAGCCGAGTTCGTCGCAGTCGTGTCTTTCAAAATCAATCAAAGCTTTAGCTCTTCGATGCGAGCTTACATTATCTACTTTATCCACTTCTTCCTCGTCATCAATATTATCGATATTTGAATAGTCAGGAATTAAACTATATTTAATTGAGGGATCATTTAACTCAAAATGTTTACCAATTGCTACAATTGCTTCGTGAAGTTCTATTATTATAGACGTTTGTCTCACATTCTTGGTCTTCATTTCATCATCAGTTATATCATTAGACATATTGTTATACTGTATATAAATATTACAATTTACAACACATTATTTTATTTAACAATTGGTTACTATAGTAACTCTATCGTCAGCACACGAATAATACAATAAAACACAATTATTGTTTAAATTGTTACTAAACATAACTGTATGTTTTGAGATGTATTAAAACTAAAACAAATCAATAGAGATGGGAATTCAGCGACATTTAAAAGAACATTTTTAGGACAAAATTTTCAATAAATAAGTTATCTTTAGTTTCTCAAAATTTTTGGTTGACAAAAATTATCGGTTTAAGCAAACAAACTTTTTCTCATTTTTGCTAAAACTGTTTGGATTTATTCGAAATTTTTTTAAATTTCTCTATTTTTGGGATAAATCCCAAATTTAGGGACACTTAAAGGAACATTTTTGGGAAACTTAAGGACAAATAACTTAACAACTTTAATTTAAAATTGAATTTAAATACTTAAGTTAGGCTTTTCTTAGTATATTCGGACAATTTGAAAAATTGAGACAATCCCTGAAATGACAACTCTACAAATCAATTTCACTCTAATACTTAAATCTGTTTGAGACTTTTATTTGCGCAATATTGAGGTGAATCTTATAAATTATAATCTCTGAAGGGAGATAGGAGTAAACATACACAGTTAAAAATTTTTGTGACGTTATTTGTGACAGAAAAATTTCATCTAAATTTAAATGTGATTTGTCGCACAGTGTGATATCACAGCTTCAATTTTGCGGCTAAAATTTGTTGAGTGTGGAAAGACGAGAAGCAATTTAAATTTAGTTATATAGCGCGAAAAGTGTTTAAGACTAATTAATAGATGAATTAATGGCAAAATCGCTTAAGTAAGTTAGAGTATTAGAAAGTAAATAAGATTTTAAAATTTATTACAATTTTTTATTCAAAGGAAATGAACTGATTTACATCTATTTATAACTCGAGCTTCATCTGTATATAAATTCATTCTCATCTTCATAAATCGATTAAATTAAAGTAATTATATACATATATATATTATTATGTAAGCAAGTGCTAATATTCTTTGTCTCGCCAGGACAGAGAATAGATGGATTCAGCTTTCGGATCAGAAACGACAAGAAGTTGGTTAATCTAAGCTCTCATACAGCGTCGAATTCTCCGTCGCATAACTAATCTCGAGTTTGCGACCGAAATTTTTAACAGAGAAAGGTCCGAATTTCTCGCAACACAATGAGCTAATGAAACAATTTGAAAAAAAATTTACAATAAAACTCGCTTTAAGAGAAACAGAGAATTTCAATGTTCTAATCGATGACTAGATTCATACGTCGATTAGATACAGAACTGAGCTAT
>JAQIVF010002813.1:0-10321 GCA_034698365.1 Steganacarus magnus | reverse complement strand
TGCAGTGCTGTTAAGTAGTGGTAACATGACCACAATCAGCGAAAACATTTTTGCCAGATATCGATCTACTATATAATAATTAACTGATCCAGTAGGGAAAGTTCTTGCGCTAATCCTACCATTCCTACAAGGCAGAAATTATTGATACTTATTGGTACAATTAACTAATGAGTAGTTATTAGGAATCAGTTGTAATCCTATTCCCAACTATTGATTTGTTAGCTAATGGTATATAGTTCCATAACTCGATGATTATTAAGCAATAGCCACCACAAATACAGTTTTGCCGAATATATGGACCATACAGTACGGTTAAGTAGTGCAAACATTACCTCTATCAGTGAAAACATTTTTTCCAGCTATTTGTGTTCTACATAATGACTATTTAATTCCGTTTTGAAGTTCCAAAAGAGCTCTAGAGGAAGGTTTTACCAACTTGGTAACTGAGATGAGTTTAATCAAACCATCGAGATACAGTGGGTCACCATTATATTTTAAGCATACATTCGCAATAAGATATTTGGTTTGTGTGTCCGATTGGTCAGAGGAGAAATGGTTGGTGTAGTAAATATCTTAAAGTTATAACATATAAATTAATTCTCATATAGGTGTCTTAATAAACGTAAATTTTTAATAATTTAATTTCTTGTTTAGTTATACTACAAACAATATTATTAATATAATTTTAAACGTAGGAGACTTATAAAAGTTTTTTGACGTGATTATAATAATAAATATTTAAGCTTAATTGTTGTAGAATTTATAAAAATTGTTACCGATTTCAATAAAATATTAATACATTTGCTATAAGTTTTATCTCATATTTATCTTATTATATACCATTGAAGACAACAATTTAACTAAATTAGAGTTACGAAAAATTAAAGCTAAAGAAAGAATGAGAAGATTGCGCAAAATTCGGAATGGAGAACAACGAATGATAATCCAGAAAAAGGACAAAGAAGCGCGCCGTCAGGCAAGACTTGATGAAGAACGGCGAAAACAGGAAAGAGAAAGAGATTTAGATGCCCATCGTCTTGCAAGATTTGATGAAGAACGGAGAAAGCAGGAAAGAGAAAGAGATTTAGATGCCCATAGTCTTGCAAGATTTGATGAAGAACGGAGAAAGCAGGAAAGAGAAAGAGATTTAGATGCCCATCGTCTTGCAAGACTTGATGAAGAACGGCGAATAATAGAACAAGAAAGGGATTCTGAAGCCCATCGCCTAGCAAGACTTGATGAAGAACGACGTAAATTAGAGCAGCAGAGCAACACAGACGCACATCGGATTGCAAGACTTAATGAAGAACGGCGAATAATAGAACAAGAAAGGGATTCTGAAGCCCATCGTCTTGCAAGACATGATGAAGAACGACGACAACAGGAACAGCAGAGCAACACAGAAGCACATAGACTTGCGAGATTAAACCTTAAACGACGACAAAATGAACGAGAAGAAGATAAAATTGCTCGAAAAATCGCCCGTATAGATATTAAAGATGCGATTACTTTCGAAGATTTATGCGAGAAGTACGAAAAGAACATAAAAAATGGTCCAACAATTGTATGCAATTCTTGTTGTGGTTTATTTTTCCCTTCTTCAATGAATACTGTTAATACAAAAACAATCGAAAGCAATGGATTAAATAAAGAGTTTTTACTACAACTTTTCGATGTAACATATGATAAACTATCGTTCTGTATTAACTGCTACCGTGATATAAAACAACTAAAAATACCAAATTTGTCTAAAGCTAATGGTTTAGAATTTCCTACAATACCCCAAGAGTTGAAAGGTTTAACTGAAGTAGAAGTCAGGCTGGTGTCACCAAGAATACCATTTATGCAAATTACTGAGTTATCTAAACGAGACAGACAGTATGGAATAAAAGGAAATGTGGTAAATGTTCCAATTTCTGTCGATTCTTCATGCAGTATTCTTCCACGAACTTTTGATAATACCCACACAATTCAGCTGAAACTAAAACGAAAAATGTGCTATCAATCATATTATTTGTACGAATCTGTAAGGCCAGCAATATGTTATAACGCTGTAAAGTATTTAATTGAAACTCCTTTATATCAAATGGAGAAGATAACCATATCTCAAAACTGGTTGAATGAGCACAACAAAGTTAACGAGGACTTTATTATATTAGATGAGAATAAAATAGACGAGAATACTGCTGTTAATGAAATTAATATTCATAACAAAAATGATTAATGGGATGAAGATAAAGAGGAAGATAACTTGACAACAAATGACACATTATAGACAGACAACGAGTTATCTCAAACAATTTCCTTTGCACCAGGGGAAGGAAAGTACCCAATATCAATAATTCGCGATCAATATTCCGAAGAGCTGTCATTTCCCAATATCTACTGTGGTCAAGCGAGAAAAACCCATAACATATCATATGCGAATATTTGCAAGTGGGAACTGCGTCATTATGATCGAAGGTGTTGCTATGTACCAAAAATATTTTTTATGCTCAAAAAACGTTAAATACAAATGATAACGAAACAAGCATCGATTTACTTGAGAAAACGTAAAAACAATGAGAATATTTCGGCTGGACAATTGCTCGATAAAGAATTTGTTGATAACATATGCAAAGTAGATGACGGTTACAAATTTTTAAAAGTAGATCGCGCATCACCACCTTATTGGCAGGCAAGAAAGAAAGAAGTTCTAGCAATGATTCGTCAAATCGGTTTACCAACTTTATTTTTAACCTTATCTGCAGCAGAAACAAAGTGGAAGGAACTGCTAGTTATTCTGATGAAAACTGTGCGAAATCAAGTAATTACCGAAGAAGATACTTGCAGCCTCGAATACAAAGACAAATGTGAATTAATAAGCAAAGATCCAGTAACGTGCTCACGATATTTTGACAAAAGAATACGAGAGCTATTTCACGTATTACATCATCCGAAAGGTTCTTTCAATGAACATCCAATATCTGATACATACGTTCGAGTAGAATTTCAGCATCGCGGAAGTCCACATGTTCACTGTCTTATATGGTTAGAAAATGCGCCAACTTATCAAAAGGAAGATACCGAATCGATTAATAAATGTGTCGCGTTCATTGATAAATATATTACAGTCAACAGTTCACTTGATAAAAAAATAATTGAATTACAAACACATGGACATTCAAAATCATGCAAAAAGTTTGTTGGCGATAGTGTTACTTGCAGATTTGACTTTCCACAACTGCCAATGCCATCAACAATGATTCTCGAACCTATTGATGTAAGTGAAGATGAAAAAGATTATTACAGCGATTTATATCAAACGATAAAACACACGTTATCTCACTTGGAAAAACAACATAAAAATGGTACATTGAACTTATCGACAATACAATTTAACGACTTTATGGAAATGTTTAATATTACACATGATGATTATATTCTGGCAATACAAACTCAACTCAAAAAACCAAAAGTATTTCTCAAAAGACAACTTTGCGACATTCGAGTTAACTGTTATAATAAAGATATTTTGGGCTTACATCGAGCAAATATGGATATACAATTTATTCTTGATCCATATAGCTGCGTTCAGTACATCC
Source organism: Steganacarus magnus (assembly GCA_034698365.1). Lineage (NCBI taxonomy): Eukaryota > Metazoa > Arthropoda > Arachnida > Sarcoptiformes > Steganacaridae > Steganacarus > Steganacarus magnus. The sequence continues at coordinate 6,737 of JAQIVF010002813.1, read as the reverse complement.
TTAATTACTTGAATAAACCTGATAGAGGAATGTCGAAACTTTTACGAGAGGCTGTTGAAGAAGTAAAATCTGGTAACTTTAGTATTCGCGATAGACTAAAAATAATTGGAGATAAATATCTAAAGGCTACTGAAATATCAGCACAAGAAGCAGTGTACCACCTCTTATCAATGGATTTGTCAAGATGTAGTCGTGCGCATGTTTTTATAAACACTGGTGAACCAAACGCACGCAACAGAATAGTAAAAAATGATGTTACGCTAAAAGAAATGGATAAAGACTCGAAAGATATATACCAATTGGGAGACTTGGACTACTATACAATGAGACCTGATAGTATGAGTAATATTTGTTTAGCGGACTTTTGTGCAATTTATAATCGTTACAATAAAAGACCAAATAAGAAAAGTAAACAAAAATTAAACGAAAATGAAAATGATGATAATATAAAAGATGATGAAGAAATTGGAGAAATATTTGCATTAAAAAATAATTACAGATACTTGGAGAAAAGGAAAAAGCCAAAAATTATTCGCTATAAAAGATATGACATTAAAACTGATGAATTTAATTATTATCGAGAACAGTGTCAACTTTATATTCCATGGTATAACGAACAAACTGATTTGATAAATGTTGACATAAAATCACTGTATCGAAAAAACTTAGAATTAATCATCAGCAACTCATCGAAGTGTGTTTACCATAGAAAAGATATCGCGGAATTTGAAGACAAATTTAAAGAAGAATTTACTTTTCTTGAAAAAGAGGAAAAGGACGAACAACATAGTCATACTTATAGCGTGTACACAATTGACAAAAGTGCGGACTATAGTCTTAGTCAAGATATTTCTGATTCTGTAGCGAAAATCAAAATGGAAAAGTATTTGACTCCCAAGTATAAATGTGAATCCGAGTATCGACAACTAATGCAATCATTAAATTTTAAGCAACAGAAATATTGTATACAGTTGTTACATAATATGAAAACACAAACCGAACCAGTATATAATGTAGTTATTGGTGGTGCAGGTGTTGGGAAATCATGCCTTATAAATGCGATTTATCAAACGTTAATTAGATATTACAATGGTTTGCCAGGAACAAAACCAGATATACTTAAAATATTGTTATGCGCACCAACTGGTAAATCTGCTTTCAATATTGGTGGTGTCACAACTAACTCTGCATTTGATATATTCAATCAGAATCACGAATCTAGTAAATTGAACCAAGATCGAAGAAACACGTTTTTATGTAATTTTATTGATTTGAAACTTATTATTATTGACGAAATCTCGATGGTTGGAATATCACAGTTTGAACAAATAAATCTTCGATTACAAGACATATTCGGAAATAACAAACCATTTGGAGGAATATCAGTAGTATGCTTCGGTGATTTTTACCAGTTAAGACCTGTTCAGGACTACTTTGTTTTTAAAGTTAATACTAAAAATAAGTACCGCTTGCTATTTGAAAATCATTTATGGCAGAAATTTACAGCATATGAGTTGACTGAGATAATGACAAAAAGATGATAAAATATTCGCAAGAGCACTAAATAATTTGGCTTCAGCTAATTGTACAACTGAAGACATCATTCTATTCAAGTAAAGAGAAATCGCAACAAATAAACTAAGTCCACCATTAACGGCAATTCATCTGTTCAGGACTAATTTAGACGTCGATTATTTTAATTTGAAAGCACTAAATACTAACTTGAATATAGCATATGAGAATAAAGCAGAAGATATAGCTGAAGGTGATGTTAGTATTGAAACAAAGCAGAAAGCACTTGAAATAATTTTATTGAAGAAACGTACGGAAACGTATGGTTTGCCCACTTTGTTGATACTGAAAGAAGGAAGCAACTTTATGGTTACTATTAATATTGACATAGAAGATGGAATTGTAAATGGTGCTAGTGGTATATTAAGAAAAATTGAAGCAATCGATAATAAACCATACAAAGTTTGGATTGAGTTTAGTGAATTTAATATGGGAATAAAAACAAGACAACGGCATCAGTATGCTATTAAACGAAGCGGATATAATTGTAACTGGACACCGATTGAAAAACTAACAAGAGATATACCAATGAACAACCCGAAATTTAGACAAAATGTACGAGTAAAGAGATCGCAGTTTCCACTAGTATCATGTGAAGCGATGACTATTAACAAAGCGCAAGGGCAGAGTTATGACGAAAAAGAAAGGAAAGCCTATGGTTGCGCAATATATTCAAAAGTAGATTGCATACAATTATTCGTATATAAACGTCAAGATAAAAAATCATATTTCAATTGCATAGCCATCAATATTAAAGACATAGATATTCTTTTAGTATACAACTCAGCGTCAACATCTAATTCGGATTTGGTTTCACACTTTCAAGAATGTTTCAACAAAATAAAACGTGATAAAGTTATTGTAGTTGGCGATTTTAATCTGAATGTTTTGGATGATATAAATAGAGATTTATAATTCATTTATAATAATGGATTTTCGTTATTAAACAAAGGTGTAACTACAAATGGCAATACACAGATTGATTTGGTATTTTCTCGCAATTTTCAACAAGAAGTTAATATATATGAGTCATATTTCTCATACCACAAACCATTGTGGTTTAATATTTAATTAATTAATATATCAATTCAATTATAAAAAAGTTATTTTCAATTTATTAAGTTTTAATTATCTATATAAACTATATAAAATTTATATTGAATGTTCGTCCGTCCGTCAGTCTGTTCGCAGTAGTCTTAGGTCCAAGAAGTCTGCCACTTACAAGTAATATCTTAATACTTTGTAACATACATGAGACAACTTAATAGTCTGTTTAGTTATCACGTTATATAATTAATATTAATTAAAAAACTTTTAAAATAATCCTAACAATACTTATGAAAGTGAGATCCCTTATGAATGTGTCGTTCTTGTTATAATTTTATAATTAAATAAAGTTATACATTTTTTAAATAGTATTTTAACAAGTTTTTCATTATTAGATTTGTTTGAACTAAATAATTTGATGAAATCAGTTTTTGATAGACCTTTTGATCTAAATGCTAAATATAACGCACAAAATTTTCCACAACTTATACTATTATATTTTTGCAAATCTAAACTATTATAAGACCATTTACCGTTTTTCTTGAAAAATAAATACACTTCTTTATTTAATGGTTTCAAACAAAAACAATCAAAATATTCAATTTTTCCTTTTAAAGGTAAATATAAACAAACCAATGTTTACCTGGAAGCGATGATTTATCTGTATTAATTATGAATAATCGTCGTTTAATTTTTTTTATAGATAAATGATCTATAGGTAGAACACCACAGAACTGATTTCTTGTAAATGAATATGATTTAAAAACTCTGTTTATTTGTAATGTATCCATTAATAATCTATAGTAACCTATAATTTATTTGTTTATTTATTTATTTTCTTGATGAATCTATTTCAATCATATTATCAAAGACAGCATAGCAAACTAACTTCAATGGATTTGCTAGATTATTTGCAAAATGTAATTCTATGTTGAGAAATCCTTCTTTTGTTAAATTAATATACTCGTTTTCTTTTGGATTATCGAAATCTGAATTAAAATTAAAAGCGTATAAACAAGCTTGACATTTAAAGTCTTTGTAAGTTATATTTAAATAGTTTGGTGAGAGTGTTGCTCCTAAATTATTAAAAATTCGAAATATTCTCTTTCATAGTTGTTATTAGCATAATCAGGTTGTAAAGGTTTGCAATTAATCATTTCTCCATTTAAATGAATAAATTGCTGACAAATATAAAATTAAACTTATATAAAGAACTTAATAATATAAATTTAACTTTTCTTTATTAAAAAATTTCACTTCTTTTATACTAAAGATTTCGAAATGTCCTTCATCTGCTTACCTATAAATAGAAGTTTCTAGAAGTTTTTATATTTTTGTCTTTCATATGATTACCTCTAAATAGAAATTTCTAGAAGATACAAAAAAATCAAAAAAAAAATTTAAAAAATAAAAAAAAAATCAAAAAAAAAATAAAAAAAAATAAAAAAAAAATAAAAAAAAATTTTAAAAAAAAATCAAAAAGGGGGGGGCAAAAAATTGGGGGTGGGGGGTAAAAGAAATCGAAAAAAACTTTTCATAAAATAAAATAAATCTCAAGCCTCTAGGACCTCATTTAACGAATTTGGCCATTGAACCCCTATGATAAAGTATATATTCTTACCTCATGTTAAGTAGTTTTTCGACATATTTCAAAAATTATATTAATGGATTTTCGATCTGTTTTTTTTATTTTGTTTCTGAATAAAAACTACAATATTTAATTCATCACAATTAGATTTGACTAGAACTTACCCAATATTTTTTGAAATAAATTTTGAAAACGTTTTAAACCAAAAATTATCTTTTTACTACTTTATTAAAAATTAAAATAAGATTAGTGAAAACAATACAAGTAAGTTTAATTTGAAAATAAATTTTACTAAAGATTTAAATGTAATATAAACTAAAAATGTTATAATATAATTGAAAAAACCTTTATGAAATTTTGTAATTTAAATATAAAATTGTATATAATTACAAATAATTTTAGTAAAATGCAAATAAATTTTGAAGATAAATTTATACTTTAAAATATATGTTTATTCAAAATATATAAAAAGAATTTAAAATTATAAAAATTTTCAAAAAATAATCAAAAGGTTCTCCAGAACCAGCATTTTATAACTACAAGTAAATATTAAAAATTTGGGAATAAAATCTTTATATTGAACCCTATTTGTTTTCTATGCTGTTCAATAATTTAAAACTTTAGAATCAAAAGAAAGAATTTATAAATTTAATCAAATAAAATTACTATTACTTTTTAATTTTTCAAAAATTTCGGAACCATCCGAAAACTCATCGAATTTAAACCATAATTTTTTGGTTTTCAGGAAAATGCAAATAAGATGGCAAAAATAGCATTTATAAACATGTATAAAACGACTCCTAACCATACAATTCGTGCATTTATTACAAGTATAAGCTTCTAATTTATAAAATGAAAAAGTAGCAAATGCTATCATTTTCAGGCTCTAGTAATAATATTTGTTTCACCGGATGCAATATATTACAAGTTATTAAAGTTTTGTTATAGAAGTGTAAATTATCTTGGAATAAAAAGAAAACTAAATTTATATTTAAATTTTAACATTTCACAAAATTAAACAAAAACGCAAAAAATTAGAAAAATTTATGAAAATTAAAATTGAAATAAAATGAAACTTAATATGATTTTATTAGAAAATTGAAATACAACTTAAATGTAAAAATTTTTCAAAAATTGAAATGGAAATAAAATGTAGTTATTAGAATTTTAATAATAAAATCTAAATAAAATGTTAACTAATATATTTTCAAAATTAAAATCGAAACAAAATGATAATTAAAATTTTGTAAAAATTGAAATATAAATAAAATATAAATTCAAAAACTTATTTCGGCACAACACTAATTTAAACTAATAGGCTAAATATTGATCGAATATTGCACTCAATAATTTGTAATGTAAATGAGTACAAATTTTGATTTTAGTCATTATTATAGTTATCGACTGAAAGGTTTTTATTTGGTATGGTTTATCTGATGTTTCGCTTCAATAATTGTTAAACTATTGACATATATTTATATGTTTATTATAAATGTTTGAGAATTCGATATATCATTTCATGTGTTATGCATTAACTTTTGATTTTCAGATTGCATCTTGTCTTTCAAGAATTTCATTGTATTATCATTGCTATTAAAATTGCACTTAAAAATATTAAACGTAGAAATTCATTTCTAAATTTCAATCTGTGTTTCAATAAATTCTACAATTAATTACATACAAATAAGAGCTGTAACGTCTAAAGATTTTGTTATTTATATGTAATTAAAGATATATGCATTTTTTCAATGCGTAATATTAAATTGTTTGTGCATTTAAAAGTTTGCTGTAAAGCAATCGAAACACTCGAGTGTCTGGCGCTAAACTTGTAAGTTCACTGTAAATGTGAATAATATTTGTTGTATTAAACTTATAAAACATATTAAATTGAATATAAGTTAAAGAGAATAAAACATTTAAAATGTCATTTCAATAAATAAACATTCATTTACATATTTTTTTTGTTGTTCAATTAAATATCGAAAATACTTCGAGAAAAAAATTTTTGTGACAAAGTAAACGTGAAGAAAATAAGTAAAATTTAGAAACCTCTGTAATTTCAGACAAATTAGTGGCACGCGTTAATTTAGAAACTAACTGTTGTGTTGTGTTATATTGATTAATGTGATAATATTATATTATTAAATATCAAACAATGTTGTAAATCACAGATCGATTCAATTTTTATAGAAATAACGACTATTTTGTTATATATATATATATATATTAATAAATACGAGTTTTATTATTAAAATATTTATTCACAGAAAAGAACTTATAGTAATTAGTTTTTATGAAAATTACAATTAATAAGAGACTTAATGTGATATTTTGTGAGTTAGTTATGTTAAAATCATTTTATGTTAGCGTCACGTCTATCCAAAGTAGATTTTGTTTAAACTAAATAATTTATTTATTCATTAATTTAATCTAGAGTTATGAATAAAAATCTTTGTTTCAAATTATTAACAAACACTTCGGTCACGTATTTCACTAATCAAACAATTAATTACGAGAAAATATTAACTTT
>JAQIVF010002812.1:0-10322 GCA_034698365.1 Steganacarus magnus | reverse complement strand
CGGATACTTTTTCATGTCAGCGAAACTGTTGGTTTCGATGTGATTCTCGGAACAGAGTTCATGAAAAAATTTAACATCACATTAAATATGGGTGAAAATAAAATAATGGCCGGAATTAAACCGAAAACAGTTATAATCGATAACAATAGTGAATTGTTTTCAGCCATCTTTAAAACGAGTGAAATCAATGACAATAATATCGTAACTAATAATTGTCACATTATTTAAAACATCTCGTCAGTAGACAATTATATCGAATCAGTCTACAATATAATGATGACTAATAAAATTTACGAATTAAGAGATGAGACTCTAATAAACAATAATTTAGTGAAAAATGTTTTCTTATCACAATTCAAACTCGACAGTTGTCCGCTATATTGCAGACAAGAATTAACTGATTTATTGTGGTCTAAAAAAGATTGCTTCGCGAAAAATCAGTGGGATATCGGATTGATTCCAGATTTTGTGTGTCGTATAGAACATGATCCGATACCACAACGATATCACAAACCGTTTCGATATAATGTCGATGATCGACAATTTATTAATCACGAAATTGAAATGATGCTAAAATCGGGAATTATTCGTGAGTCACGATCAACATCCGCAGTACCAGTGATATTAGTTAAGGGAAAGGATCCGAAAAAACCACGTATGGTTCAAGACTATCGCGAAAAGAATCTTAAAATGAAAAAACCTGATTATCCACCAACACTTATGTCCGATTGTCTGGATATGCTTAGAGGCGCAACGTTTTACTCGTGTTTCGATATGTCAAAAGCTTTTTATTGTATGAAATTAGCGGAAGAATCGATACCATTGACAAATTTTCAGACACAGGATGGAAGTTATGAATATATGTGCGTATCTATGGGTCTGAAACCCTCTCCAGACTTTCTACAAATGATGACGAATAAAGTTTTTGGTCATTTAAAAAGCCGTAATTTAGCGAATTATTTCGATGATTTGGTTCTGATTGCTAAACCAGAAGACATACATTTAGTCGAAGAAGAGAAAGTCAAACTTCATTTACGAGACTTACGCGAATTCCTTGATATCGCGATAAAAAACGGAATTAAATTTAACCCAAAAAAGTGTGCGTTTTTCGAGACACAAATAAAATTTCTCGGATTTATATGTGATAGACATGGTAAACGTATCGACAATGAACGCGTAAATATGATGTTAGCGTTACGACCACCGAAAAATAAAAAACAGTGCCAGAAAATTTGTGGTCTAATTAATTATGTACGAGATTTTTACCCGATACGGCATTCAATGAAACCACTCTACGATTTGACGCGAAATAATGTGATGTTCACGTGGGGGGACAACGAACAGAAAAGTTTTGAAGAGTTAAAGCGAATGTTAGCTAATCCTGCAATATTAGAGTTTCCCTAACCAAGTGCTGCGAAATTTATCCAAAGTGATGCGAGTTCTCTAGCATGTGGTGGTATACTTGGCCAACAAAACCAAAATGGAAAGATTGGTATTATTAGTTTTTACTATCACTCATTTAGTGATACTGAACAGCGTTGGGCCACCATTGAGCGGGAGCTTTATGGCGTTATCGTGGCCGTAAAAAAGTTCCGTAATTATTTAATATGTCAACATTTTACGGTACTGACCGATCATCAACCGCTCGAAAGTTTAAATAAGCTGAGGGCGTCAACTAACCATAGAATTTTACGTTGGGGGGCGTTCCTAAGCGAGTTCACATTCACAGTGCGGTACATCAAAGGAAAAGACAATATTATAGCCGATGTCTTTTCGCGATTAAAGTATAATGTCGACAACATTAAAGACAAAGAAAATTTCAACGAAATCAGTAGCGATGAGTTGCGACAAATACTTGATTTTAACGAACAGACAAATGATGACATAAACCTGATGTCTGAAATTAACGGCAGTATTGAATCACAACTGGAAACTATTGATGATTGTGTTCATTTTATGTCAGAAAAACAATCACCTGATTTTAACATCATTTTCAATGCTATTAGTGAAGAGAAAATTGATGCCAATACCATTTTAAATGCACAACAAAATGACATATATTGCAATAGAATTGTGGCTAAACTTCTATAAAAAGACCGTACATACAAAAACTTAATGAAACGCTTTTGTGTCGATGAGTTTAATAGACTATACCACAAACGGAAAAATGTTTCAAAAAAGAATTCTAAAATTCAGTTAGTAATTCCGAAAAGTCTCGTGGATCTGATATTAAAAGTATATCACGACGAATCAGGTCACGCAGGTTTTGATAAATGCGAACAACTAATTAACAGCAAATACTGGTGGCAATACCAACGTAACGAAATTAGAGCTCACATTGCGAATTGTCTGGTATGTCAAAAAGCTAAAGTTCGGACATTATCTCCGTATGGAATTGGACAGATAACACCTTGCGATCTGTCACCGATGTATTGTTTGAACGCCGACGTATTTGGACCTCTATTAAGGTCAAAGAGTGGTAACCTTTATGGTTTAACCATTGTTGACAGACTTACACGTTATCACATTGTTGAAGCAATTCCGAGCCAAAAAGCAGACATATTGTGTCAAGTGTTAGAGAAAGTTTTTATTCAGTATTCAACGCCACGCTATCTTATTACTGATAGACACGCCTCTTTTCTGGGGTCAAAATTCCAGGAATTTTGTAAGCGTATGGGCGTTACACACCTTCCGACCGCCAGCTATTCTCCGCAGAGCGATGGGATCTCGGAAATCGGGAATTATAAAGTAATACAGAAGATGCGTATATACTCTTCAGAACATGACACTGAGTGGGATAAAATTCTCTCAATAGTTGTCCATCAAATCAACAATGAAGTGAATGTGACAACTAAATACAGCCCGCAATACTTAATGTTTGGCTACAATTCCCGTAATAAACTTGAAAACAAAATTAGATTAACGGAAATGACAGAAATAAATGTTGAACCAGAAGTTGGACGACTTGAAGCTGCGAGAAGAGAAGCTCAATATAGAATTTTGACTGCTGAACATCATTGGGCAGAAAAGAAAAACTTTAAGTGCGTTAAACCTGAATTTAAAAGAGGAGACCTCATATGGATTATTGATCGAACTTTAGTGCCAAAACTTTCTTTAAAGTTTCGGACACCATATCATGGACCTTTTATTATCTGTGATGTAATGAATGAAAACACTTTTAAAGTGCTAAGCGTTAACAAAGGGAAGTCGCGTTTACGTATAATCAACGGAAGAATGATTAAACCATATTTTGGTGAATATAATCGAAAGGCTTTACACCTCAAAAAGAAGATAGAAAGCGGTGATTACATGTCCGAAGTGAATAAAACTAAAATATCGGATGAAGTTTTTGATGTGCGAGACTTAGTTCGCTGGAAACTAATGGACCGTTTGGACACTATTCGTGATACAGAAAAAATTCCTCACATTTTATTGGAAAACGAGGAAAACCTTATTGAACGTGATTTGATAGCACATAATAAGGAGATCGCTGATAGGGCGAGCCTTAAGCCAATCAAAGCAAAGGTCAAGCGAAAAGCGGCGAAAAATAGTAAGCCATATATTTCTAGCGCTGAATTGCAGAAAGAAATCCGCGAAAAAGTAAAAGCAAATCGCGAGAAAATTAAAAACAATAAAATTGTTAAATTAAAATCAGGTCGAACTACAAAACCCAATCCAAAGTTCGCTGATTTTATTGTACATTAGTTTGATATAATTTTAAATAGATTTTAGTGTTAATGTTAGTATAAATTTTTATTGTTAATGTTAGTATATATATTTTAATTTTTAATTAATATACTTTATTAGTGAAATGATTTTAACCTTTGATAGAATTCTTAACTTTAATTTTAAAATTTTAATGGTATTTTAACTAATTAATCCCATTAACCCTCTAATAATTGTGCAGTGAAATGTGTCACTGAAAGTGTTTAGAAATGAAATAATGTCATATTGTGATATTAGAACCTATAGTTTGCCACAAAACTGATAGTAATTATTATATTACATCTAATATAACGATTGTTATAACACATTATGTGATATTAGTGTGTTTGACTTTCATCGAAATTAACTAAAATTCAAAACATAAAATCTAGTCATTAGTTTAAGGCGTTTTAGGCGCTGATATTATTGGTAATGAGTTATGTCAAACATAGCGGCAGTTAGTAATGATATTTAAGCCGCGAAATGTGATAAAATGTTTGATGAATCCTTAACTTATTTTGACATTATATTTAATTCTTAGTCAGGAGTTGAACACTTTGTAAATCATCTTATACATGATATCATTTAACCCATATAATAGCAACAATATTTGTTTATCATTAAAATTGATTTGTTTGGGCATATTATATATGTATTCGAGTCTCTTGGGAATAGCGATGCCTTAAATATAAAAATTGTCACATTTTAGTCACACATTATATGAAATGTAAATAACAAGAAAAAACGTTATGAAAACGTTATCAATATTATAACCGTTAGAAATTTTGTGAACACAATGTGATAACTTTAAAATTGTAAGCCAATGTGTGGCACATAAAAATAACGATCAAATAATATCGATATTATTTGAATCCAAATGTAAGATATTATTGCGGTTAATATCACCCAAAAATAATGTAAATGCTCTCACAATTTTGTTAGCAGTGAGGCATATCTTAAAACACGTGTATGTATTGTCAAACAGTAAATTTGTGCCAGTATTACACTGTGCACTACACATACAATCACATTACATTTAGTTGCACAACAGGTTTTACATAACATAGCAAAATAAAGTCAATGAACGGTAACGACGTTCACGTTCGTGTACCGGTTCTGAGCAGATGTGAACATAACACATAACAAAACTAAGACTAAAAAATTCAATTATAATTTTGAGGCACATATAGTTCGGACTGTAGTTAACTCTTCATTTTCATTTTCATATCGTTTCATATTATCATTAAAATTGATATTTATTTTAGTGATTGATCACCACTAGAATTATTAGTTAGTTTTTGGGAGAGATTTAGCGACTGATCACCAATAAATCAGTTCCTTCATTAAATTTCATTATCATCGGAGTTAACTTAAAATTTGAATTTTTGTGGTGAATTTTTATAGTGATTTTAAACACTCAAAACAATAGTTGTTTAAATATATAGTTTAAAAAGTGATTTCTCGTGAGAGAAAAATTCAATTAAATTTTATCTGCAATAAAACATCGCAAACACTTGAAATAAAAAAGAAAAATAATCGCTTATTGTGGCATAAGCGCAACACATTGTTCTCAACGCTAACGTAACAGCTATTACTGAACTTGTTTTGTGCGGCAGAAAAGTGGGTCTGATTGACCATAAACTAATATTACTGTTCGCTCGCATATGAAATTTATTGCTATTAAGCATATAGTAGTTTGATTTCAGACTAATAATTTTGGCTGTTGTCAAACATATAGCGAATATTAATATAAAATAAACTACTGTTTGTCGCGTTTTACCGAAAAGGTATCGAAAGTCAGAGAACAAAACTCCTGCGCACAGAAATGGCATCAAATTTACTTATTAGTATCGACGATTGCGAGACACAATCAGAAGACAAAAAGTATGTGCGAAGTTTGGTTTTGACAAAATCGCAGTTTTTGGAAGCAATATTTTGTGCACAGATGGCAATGCGTGGCAAACAACCGATAAAAGCTAGAGTGAGGCGCATGTGTAACAGTGCTAACAGTGAAGTGCAGTGCAATACTAACGGCTGTTTACAACACGTGGATTACGAGTATAAGTTAGTATTATACGCCGATTATAACGTCGAAGAAAGTTACGAGCAATTTGTTAATCGCGAATACGAGGAGTTTTTCAGTAATTTCAGCATCGGTGCAATTTTGGCAGACAAACCAATGGCTATTTTGTTACTGGCTACTGCAGGACCAGGACCGGTAACGAGAAGAGTACGAGAAATGCTAGACTGGAAAAACGTGGTTATGAAATGGCATTGCGTTTACAACAATAAAAATGAAGCGATAACTAAAGCGATGAGTGAAGATGAGACGAAATTCGGTGAGAATTATCTCAACATTAATGTCACTCAGGATAACACGATTTATTCGGTAAAAGATAAGTCATTCAATTATTATAAAATCGCGATGCGTTTTAAAATGTTTGAGAGTTATGTGCGAATAATGCACTTACACTCGAAAGACCCGAATCCGTTAAGCGAAACGGTGGCTAAAGCGAAAGAAACGGCATTAGAGATGAAACAAAAAGGCGTGGACTTTGCGTTCAATCGGATGGGTTTTGTGCGCGACGACGACATTGTGCCGTTCATACCAGAAGTGGTTTTGGCGGAAATTGTCAGCACATTGCGTCTCGATTTTCACAGCACATGGATTGGTTATTCAGAGATGCGAATCCATCGCTTTACTCATAACTATGATATGAAAACGTTCTCAGAAGAGGTGTGCCGCTGGCTTAAGAAAGATAACGCGTACCAACAATTTAATATTACTGTTTATGATATGGTTGGAGAAGAGACACCATTAGCGGTAGCAATCGTTTACAAGAAGGGAGGCAACACTAAAGGTCTGATGCTTCATAACCGCGCTTATCATATCATGCGTGTTATGGATTTGGCGTTCATACGCGTAATGCTTGGCAGAAAGGAATTAATGGCGAGTTCATGGCAAGTGGCGACTACTAAACGAAAAATGACAGTCGATGTGGGAAAAAACGGCACAATTAAATATTATGAGACGAGACAGTCAAATATCACTAATTATGAACGCATTCGGTTCAATAACATGTCAGTGTTTGTGGCGCGTGCTATGAACTGCGTGGTAAATATTAATTTGAAACGAAATCATGGCAACAATGTGGCGAAACTCTAGGACTATAACGACATCGATCTCAGCCGTATGGAAGCGGTATTTAATTACGTTATAAAGTTTGCAGATAATGACGAACAAAAGCGAGACATTTTTAAGGATTTGATAGCAGACGCGATGACAGCATTTCTTAAACACTCATCAGCGCTAAAAGAAATGAATTTTGTGGTAATGCGTGTCATAACTGGATTAATCGTACGAAACGAGATTTTTCGTTATTTGCGCGCAAAAAAATCCAGAGTTTACTCTGGTTAGCCGTTATAACTGCCTTCAGGATATACTGAATTATATTGCTTCGTTTGGTGAAGAAGAGTTCGATACGAGTTTGTTAATTGAGGCACGAAATCACGTGAATGACTGGTTCGATGAACTATATGGCGAAATGACTAGAGAACCGGATTATGGCGAGATGTTTGCAATCAGTACTCAAGACCTGGGAAACGATGTTTTTAACCGCAAGTTCACCGTTAATGGACACGATGTGGGAGCGGTTAATATGCTTTTTGAAACGGGAATATTCACTAAAAGCAAGATTGGCGTGAATGTCGAAAGTGGAGACATTGATTGGATCGATTTGATGGCTGGCTTCACACCGACAGTACCGATCAAAGGGAAAATAGCGAAAGCAGTGGCAGTGGAAGCGTTGCTGCGAACCGATATGGAAACTGAAGGCCAGTGCTCTCAAGTCATCGATCTCAGCCCAGCGCAGAGTCAGGAGGTCCTCTTTAGCGAAAAAGATTGGATCGACTTAATCGAATAAATGTGTCTTAAGTGATCGCTAACTGTTTGAATTTATATTAATTTTAAATTTTACAGTGGATAAATGAAAACAAAAATTTCAAAAATTCGTATCCACTAGGAGCACAGTTTGATAAATTCTTGAGCTTGATCCAATGGTCAGACAAGAAGATAGCTGGCTAGCACGTGTTATGAACTCGCTTCCTCTAGGATCACCGTTAGATTACTTCTTTTGCTTGATCCAATTGATACGGAAGAATTAGCTGGTTAGCACCTTTCGCGATTGTTCAAAAAAATTGAAATTGCATATTGTTTATTATTCACATAATAATAATTCACTCATACAAATAAAATATTTTTACAAATAAATTAATATAAAAACATTTTTAATTTAACAATATAATTCTAAAAAAATTCATAAATTTTTAAAATTTATCAGAAAATCATGTCAATTGTTGAAATAAAAGACTCCTATCATGTAATTTTATAAAACTCTAATAAACTTAAAAATTTTCAAAATTGGAATTATAATGTTGTTAACTGTAAAAAGATTACTAAATAAAACTCGAGTCTTTAAATATATTTTATAATCTTTTAATGATTTGAATTGTTTAACCTTTTTTATCTGACTTCGATTGAAAATTGTCAGATATATGGTGTTGAGTTTATCGGTCCGTCCGTCTGTAGAAAGACTCTGATAGGAATCTTTTTAAATTAAAAATATCAAAATAGGAGGCTTTTTAAGCTAAAAAATTTCAAATTAGCATGTTTTTAAAGGCGGAATAATGCAACTTTTTTGTATGGAAAAGCGGAATAATGCCAAATTTATATAGGAAAGCGGAATAATGCCACTTTTTGAATAGGAAATGGAATAATACCACTTTTGTGTGGAAAAGCCGAATAATGCCACTTTTGGCAGTAATATAGTATAAGTATTGTTAAATAGAAAATTTGAAGTTGAAACATCACTAGTATAAACTTTTAAGAATTTTATTATATAATTTATTCCGAATTTTTTTAAAACTGGACGTCTTATTCAACTGTATTAGCTTTTCAATACAAAAATATAAATCAAAATGTATTTTAACAAATTTCATATTTAAATTTTAATTTTTATAAATAAAATTTTAATTTGATTTTAATTTTCTTAAATTTTCTGATTTTGATTTGTTTTTTTTTAATTTTTATTAATTGATATCAAAATTTAAAATAAAATTAAATATGCAAAATCAAAAACAAAACTAGATAGAAGTAGCTTTATTACTCCTTATATTTTATTTTACCGTATAATTTTGCTTTAATTCTATTTTAGTTAACTCCAAAATAAAAGTTTTTAATTTTTCAAAAAAAATTTGAATAAATTTTTTAAAGTTTTGTTAAATTTTTGAATAAAATGATAAAAATTTAAATAATTTGAAATTTTTCATTTATTGAATTGTTTTTTCACCTGTTGAATGATATAAGTTGAATCTGATTTGAAAGTTATTAGTTTATGTCTTAGTTTAATTTAATATGATTTAACTCTTTAAATAATTATTCTGGGTATGTTTTGTATGGGCGTCCGTCTAGTAGGAGACGCGTAGTAGAGATTACGCGTTAACGCGTGCTCTCCAATGAGAGCAATGACCGCACGTAGTCTACACCACAAGAAGTTCGTAGGCAAACCAGCAATGAAATGTATAGAAATGCAACAAAATGTAATATATGAAATTGACAACTTTATTGAACACAAATATAATACGAACAACGCTACATAATGAATGCTAATGTAATACTGGTTAATGTATATAATAATATGAATGGTTTTATAGACAAACAGCAAATAATGAATAATAAATGAAAATTATTTAATTCCGGATGAAGATCGGGAAAATTGGAGAACCCACCTTCGTTTATTATCCGTACTACCCTCATTGACAAGCGCACACAAATAGATAGATAGATAGATAAAATAACCTCATTAAAATAATTTTACAGATTACTAATTTGTAATAAGTAATTTATAACAGTGAGTGCCTTTTCTCGCTTCCCAATTATATTCGCTTTACGGTTAGTATATTCAAATTTAATCATTCATGACTATTTAAAATTAATATTTTATTTTTTGTCAAATTTTTAGTCAAAATTTAGCGATAAAATTGTTAAAAGCTTAAAATATAAATTTATTTATTGCATTAAAAACATTGCACATTTGAGCATCAATTTGACAACTCAATGAATTATTTTACTAAAAAACCTAATACATATATATAAAATAATGTTTTTAAGTTCAAAAAATTCTCCGTCCGATGATATTTCAAGATTAATATCGTTATAATTTTCTTTAATTATTCATATTTGAATTTTTCACTTGAAATCTTTAAATTGTATAAGCATAAAAATAAAAAGTATAATTAATGGGATCATTAATCACCTGAATCAAAAACAATTTTGCAAACTAACTTAAAATTAGTATTTTTCCATTTTTATATTATAAATATTTGTTTTAATTATTGATAAGAAAAAGAAACTTGTTTAAAAATACTTCTAGTTTTCTAAGTAAAACAAATCATTACTTTTACTTTACTTTTAATTTACTTTTACTTTACTTTTACTTTACTTTTACTTTATTTTTACTTTACTTTTACTTTACTATTACATTACTTTTACTTTACTTTTACTTTACTTTTACTTTACTTTTACTTTACTTTTACTTTACTTTTACTTTACTTTTACT
>JAQIVF010002811.1:0-10326 GCA_034698365.1 Steganacarus magnus | reverse complement strand
GCGCTTACGACCACATTAGCACTAAGTGTTAGCGCTTACCAAACGCATATGAAACCATTTCTTTATTAGTGAAATACATGATTCGCTCAATTTATCGCACAAACTCTAATCATTGCAGTGAACTCTACGGTGACTTCGACCCTTAAATTAATCTATTTTGATTAAATTAAATTGAATTTATTTTAATTTATAATTATTATTTTTCTTATCACTTACCTTCTATTTTACGGTATATATTATATTCTATGTTTGTTATGTTTCTTTAAGTATATTTTTTAGTCAACAGAAGTTGGTCTTAGTGAGTTTTGGGTGCAGCTGTTTTTTCACTCATTGTATTTCTACTCTATTCTAAAAGTTTCTTTATTTCCTTGTTCGTACTGCAATCGTTATAATATGTTGCACATTACTATTTTTACTTCGCATTACTTGAGTTTGAATTTCTGTTTTTACAGTTCAACGTTAAACTGAATATTCGCATACGTTTTCCAAACGCTTTAAATTAAAAATATTTATAATTATGTCATCATAAAGAGTTTTTAATTCTGATTTGTTAAGTGCATATATTGACCCAAACATTGATTTGAATTCGATGTCAATATACTAGGATTTAGAAGATATTAATGATTATAACCTTTTGTGCCGTCTGATCCCGAAACATTTCGATAGTCTCGACGTTAGTTCCGTTATTATGAGTTCACACAGCAAATATATTGGCGATTCAACTATTTTTGCTAAATTCACTTCTGATCGTCAAATCGATTTAATTGCTTGTAAGTAACCTGAGATACTGGTTCATTATATCCATTCGGTAGTTCGTTTCCTTTTGGAAAATCTATTTGGAAATAAGTTTAATGTTCTTAAAACTGAGAGACATGTCGTAAATGGCTTACTTACCCGTTGTGTCGCTGTTAAGGTTTCGATTTAAGCTGGAGAATCAATTGATGGCTTCACCTTTTAATTGTTGTTGAGGATCAACAACTCAACGAAAGAATTACAATAACCATTGTAAGGGCGAACATATTCCATAATTGTGAAGCCACGGGTCATCGCATCCAAAACTGTCATTTAGATGTTATTCCTTCAGTCATCATAAATAATAATGACAAACGCCTCGGCGAATTGAGATCAAATAAAAGAGCCTAATTTGACACCTCTATTGTTCTGAATTACCTGAGTCATCGATTACATTGGAATTAGAATAAACTCAACGTATTGTATTAGATGGTATATCATATGAAGTACTGAGCGATTGGACTTTTCTTCCATTCATTCAGACGACAAAATTCATTCATCTCTAATACATTCACAACAAAGTCGAGGTTTAGATTATACTCATACTCCATCGCCAACTAATTTCTTGGATCCAACTATGAATTTAATGCCTGTTAATGTTATATGTCCAACACCTGTAACCCCAAACATTTTCAAGCATTTCAAAAAATAATCTCCTTTTCACCTGCATTTATACGCACGGCTTTAGAGAAGGATATTAAAACTGGGACCAATCTCTCCTCAGAAACAGTTTTATGGATGAATGAGCGTGTAATTAGACAATCTAACGGCAATCTAATATTCAGTTTAGTGGATAAACCCCTACAAAACACTCAAAATTTATTAGTGATAGTCTTCTCACAATTGAATCTTTGGAAGTCATTCCATCTCATTCTTCTTACAATTATGATGATAATGTTGAGGCAAACAAACTGCAAGATTACTGTCTTCGCGCTAGTCTAGCATTCGATATCAATAGAGCCGTCATTGAATTAGACATATCTCAAGATAAAGCTGATTCTATAAAAAGATGTTTTGAAGTATCCTATTTCTGGCCTAAAATTCAACTAACTTCTCGTCTTGTCAGTGGTATTCTGCGCCGTATAAAGCGTCTCTGCTGCCTGATACTTACTTGTGACCACTATATTGTTGGTTGAACTCAATTATTTTAAATGCAATCTTTTGATTTGTCTTATAAGACACATTTTTCTGTTTGTTTTTTTAATTTTTTAATTCATTATTTTTTGCAAATAATTTTGATATTTTGATATTTAAATGTATAATTTTTAAAACTATTTTTTATAGCACAACTATTATGTGCACACTATTATAATAATCATATATTGTTGGTTTTTGGACAATATTTATAACTTACAAATTTGTTAAACTAATTTTACCATTATACTTGTAATAAAAAAACTTTTTTCTTGTAAGGTTTATAATCTCTTTAATTCTGTATAACTACCTCTTATCATATTTTTATAATTTCATTAGCATTATTGATAATATTGTAATAATTTATTACTCTCTCCAAAAATTTCATTTTTATGAAAATTAAACTAATAAGTATGGTTTTTAATTTATTCACAGAATATAAATTACCTATTACCCTATAAATTCAATGATTTTGGCTCTCTCTTTCGAAATGAGAAATTTCTTTAAAATACCACCTTCTAGTGATGATATTCTTTTTGCCTTAAATTCCCTTAAAAATATTGACTGTCGACTTAAAGATAATATCTCAATAGATGCCATTAAATATTTCTGGCCAATTATTACGGAACTTATTAATGATTTAATTAAATATTTTTTTGAGTACTATTTATTTTAAAACTTATATTTCATTGATTCCAAAAAATAAATCACAAGACTTTTTTGATCTTTCTAATACAAGACCTATAAGTGTCTCACATACTATTTATAAACTTCATATGAAAATCAATTTCTTTAAATTTATCAAATATAAAGAATACTTATTACACAAATCACAATTAGCGTTCAACACCATCTAAAACATAATTACTACTACTCATATTGTGGTATTTCCGTTGCCATACAATGGTTTAATTACATTCTATTTGATTTAGTATTTAAAATCTAATAATGTTTTATTACATATTATGCACATGATTGACACTATAAAAAATTTTTGTTTAATTTCTTTTTCTTTTTCTTTTTTGATTTATTTATCTCCTTTTTTAGTTAATTTAATTTTTTATAATTTTATTAGTATTTAATTGTCTTTTTCATATTTATATTTGTTTCAATGAATATATAGCTAATCAGTGTTATATTCTATAATAATTATTTGAAAATAAACTGAATTTTAAACTGAAACTATATTTACATGACGTTACATTGATTCGCTCACTTACGTACGCGCACACCAATGGGAGTAAGTATTTGTAAGTTTTTAAATCTAAAGTAAGTTTGAATTTCTTACCGTTAATTTTTTACGTTTACTTTACGTATTTTTGACCAGTAGAATGTATTTATATGTATATATACATATACGCATGTATTTACTGTTTCTTACGTTATGTCGTAAATTTTGATTTTAAGTTCATTTTTTGGCCAACAGAAGTCGGTTTTAATGAGTGTCAAACAGTTTTATACGTTTTTTGTACGCATCATTGCCTCTCACTTTCTTTCTGTGCCAATCGTTTCAAGTCTACTCTATCATGCTTTATATAATAATACGAATAATTTCTGTTTTTACGTATTAACATTCAAATTCATTTGCGTATACGTACTCTTAATGCAATAAATTGATTAAATTAAATTCGTTAATTGTCGTAAATATGTCACAACGTGTTTTCAATTCAGAGCTTTTAAGCGCATTAATGAATTCAGATATCGATCTTAATTCGATGTCTCTCTACTTCGATCTGGAAGACATTAATGACAAGAATCTTCTATGCCGTCTTATTGCTAAACACTGATTCACTTGATGTCAGTAACGTTATTATTAGTTCGCACAAGAAATCTATGGGTATTTTCTTGATTATGCGAAACAAAGATCAGGCGTTATCTCTAACAACAAATGGCATCAGATTCGAAGACTCAACGATCCTCGCAAAGTTTACGGCAGATCGTCCTATAGATCTCATTGCGACCGACGTTCCGGTACATTATGATCATTCAGTGGTACGATATTTGCTTGAGAATCTATTTGGCAATAAGATAGAGGTTTTAAAAACAGAAAGACATGTCGTTAATGGATTACTTACCAAAAGAGTTGCTGTCAAAGTGGCTTTAAAAGCGGGCTAATCACTGGATAGTATTACGTGTGCCATAGTAGTAAAGGACCAACAGTTCAATGAACGTATAACTATATCTATAGTTCGAGCCAATACCTGCCATAATTGCGAAGCGACTGGTCATCGCATTAAAAACTGTCCATTAGATGTTTTACCATCAGTCATTATTAATCCGAACGATAGACGTTTCAGAGATCAAAGAACTAAAAAGAAAGCGTCTACTGATACACTGGTTCCTTATACTTCTGATTCTTCTTTGGCTTCAGAAGATACCACTCAACGTATTCTTTTTAACAGTTTGTCGTATCAGTCTTCTGATCAGTTAGACTTGCCTACAGTCGCGCTAAACGATAATTTCCACTCAGCCTTAATTAATGCTAAGCAAAGCCGTGGAGTTGAATACTCGTACTCTACTTCGCCAAATCAGTTCACTGACTCAAATCTTCATCTCCAGTCCACTTCTGTCGCCCGTCCAACACCTGTCACACCAAATCTATTCAAACGTTTTAGAAAGTCTGACTCCACTTCTCCAGCACTTACTCGTAAAAATCTGGAAAAAAAACTTGAGACTGGCTCTAACATTACTCTTGATGTACTCGCTTGGATTAAAGAAAGAGTTATTCGGTAATCGAACGGCAATTTGAAGTTTAGTCTTGTTGACCTTACTATAGATCCTTATAAGACTATAAAGAATATCAGCGACAATATGTTGATAATCGAGTCATTACTGTTAGTCCCTCCTCACTCTTCTTACGATTATAACGACATCGCAGAGGCTAACGCTTTACAATATTATTGTTTTCAAGCCGGTCTTACTTTTGATATCAACAGAGCGGTAACAGAATTAGCGATTACAGCGGAAAAAGCGGAAGCTATTAAAAGAGGTTTTGAAATATCGTATCATTGGCTCAAAACTCAACTTACCTCACGTTTGGTTAACGGCATTCTCCGTCGCACTAAGCGTCTATACTGTCTGATACTTACTTGCGACCACTATATTGTTGGTTAAAACAAATTCTTTATTATTTTGTTTTATTTTGACTGTCATTATTGACACTAATTATGGTGTAATCGTTTAATTTTTATTCATAATTTTTTGCAAAAAATTATTTGTATTTGATATTTTAATTATATTTTTTGATTATTCCTTCTAACTTATAGCATGACAATCAGTGTGTGACTATAGTTTGCATCACATTTTTTATTAACGAATATGATCTTAAATATTCTTTTATTATGTTTTAAACAAATTTTATGGTATATATAACTTATTTATAATCAATACAAACATTTTTGCTAAAATTGTTGTATCGTATCGTAAATTAATACAATTTTTACACTTAACATTTAAATTATAATCATATTTTTTATAATATATTTGACTATTAATTATAGTAGTAATTTGTGTTTTAGTTAGTTTATTAAAATTCATAAAATGTACGGTTTTAAAATTTATTCGCAAAACGTTAATATTCTATTAGAATATAAATTTCCTGCCTTTGACTCTCTTCTTAATAAATACGATATATTGTGTATTCAGGAGTTTAAGGCATTACTGTATTATTTACCATCAAATTTTATACAATTTAGTTCAGATAATGATAATTTAGTTACAATATTTAAAAATACTGTTGATTTTAAAACTTTATTATTAGAAGAAAATGTTCATATTTTCAAAGTGTATTATTCAAATAAATCACTTTTACTTTGCAACGTTTATAATAAAACCCAATCAGAGAAGAAATCAGTATTCATTGTTACGTATCCTAAATAATATTTATCTTAGATTTAAAAAACCTGATTTCTTGATTTTGGGTGATTTTAATATTGCAATTTTTTCAAATCACAGACCAAAAAAAAAAATAAACAGATTTGATATCCAATTTTCAAATTTATATTTAAATCTTTTTTCTTATCTACATCTAATTTATCTGGAGCCTAATAATTCAATAAATCATTCTCATTTTATGGTAATCATACTCAATCTAGAATTGATCATGTTTTTTGTTCTTCAGATATTCATAAAATTATTACGATAACTGCTATTTATATTGTTAACTCTGATTATTCGGGTTTTTCTATCAAAATCGGAAATAATGGTAGAGTTATATTATTGAATAAATTTAATCCATTGTTTTTTAAGAACACAACTCTGTTAAATAGTATTAAAAATATTTGGTCATATAATTCTAATGGTGATGTGTTAACCGAGTGGTTTGATTTTATATTAATTTATAACATTTTACTTACAAATTTATCCGCTATTAATGTTGTTAAAAGAGACAAAAAAGTTCCGAAGAGATTTTCGTCAACCAAACAATTTTTTGATATTTATAAACTATCAAAGAAAATAGATATCCCCTACTCTAAACAAAATATACGCTCAGTTAAGAGTAAAATTATTAAAGACACTGTTAAACTGTTTAAATCTAAATTTTCCAAGAAATTTAAACTTATTTCTGATAATGAAAATGATATCATTGCTAACTTCTCAATTAAATTTAATGATCAATTTAGTCAATCCTTAAAACAAATACCTTCTAATGAGGATATAGTCTTTTCTCTGAATTCTTTAAAGAAAAAGGATTCACGTTTAAAAGATAATATTTCGGTTCGTGCTATTAAATATTTTTGGCCTATAATTTCTGATCTAATTTATGACTTAATAAAATTTTTCTTTACTTACTCTATTCCTAAATATTTTAAATTTTTTCATATTTCTTTGATCCCAAAAAATAAAAAAACTACTAAAGATTTTGAAATTTGTAATAATAGACCTATAAGTGTTTCACATACAGTCTATAAGCTGTATATGAAATAACTGTTTGCAAAACTCGTATTGTATAAAGAATCTATTTTACATAAATCCCAGTTAGCCTTTAACTCTATTCCCTCACCAAATATTCTTATTTATTATACAATTGTGAATATTGAATATAAACAATTTAAATTTATAATTAAAGCGGATATAGAAAAAGCTTATGACACTCTATTTCACTCTTTTATTTTTTGTCTCTTAAAAAAAATAAAATTCCCCAAAAAATTTATTACTTGGATTTATAACGCTATCACTAGCAGTAATTTTTGTTGTAAAATTTTCTCAAAATATTATACTAGATATATGTTATTAAAACGTGGTCTAAGACAAGGTTGTCCACTCAGTATTTTCATTTTTATGTTATCACTTAACCCACTCTCACTAATGTTAGAACCTGTTTTTAAAGATATATTTTTTCTATATTATGATGACTGCCTGGTTTTTATTAAAACTATAGATGAAATTAATTTATTTTTCAAATTATGGGAATGCTTTTCTGCTATTTCTGGTCTGTCGATTAGTAAATCTAAAACATCTATTTTATCCCTAACTCAGTCTGATGATATTGTTCCAAATAATTTATTACCGTTTTTTACTAATAAAATTAAAATTTTGGGATTCTATTTTAATATTAATGGTATTTTTAATTTTAATACCTCTAGAATTAATTTTATATGTAAGAATCTCTCATACTATAGAAAATCTTTATTATTACTCCCGCCATACAAGAAGGTGGTAATTATTAATAGTCTTATTGCCAGTAATTTATCTTTTTATTGCAACGCTTGGCAAACTTTGACGCCTACTTCTATTGCAAAGCTTGATAATGTACAAAACCTCCTCCTATGGTGAGGTTTTTCTTGGTTGAAGAAAAAACGCCACGTTAGTAAGTATGCTGCCACTTTACGAGCCAATAACTTACCTATACTGCCTCCGCTTCTAATACAACATGCAGTGTCGCTCTATAATTTAAATCAAGTAATATTCGGCATTACATCTTTGCGCGATTCTTTTAACTGCTTATTTAATGATATTTTTATGCGTTTTTATTTCATGTTATTTCAAATGTTTATGCGTTATTTTTTGCTATGCAAAACTCATTAAATTTTATTGCTGTAAGTTTAGCTTCTATTAACAAATCCTTTATATATGCAACTTTTGATTCACGTCTAACATTAAGTAATATTTATGACCTATTTTCTCACTCCAAGTTAAAGACTATTAACTTTAACTCTCTCCTTATTTTAAAAAGCGATTTCGAAATCCCATTTAGACTACTTCTAAATGGCTTCTATTCTAAACTAGAATTAGTCAGACTTTTCAATGACGACTCTTTTGATATTGATTGCATCTTATGTGGAGTTCTTGACTCTGTTCAGCATTACTTGTTTGAATTGATAAAAATTTCATACAAGAAAAATATAACATCACTCTATCTCTTAAAAATTTTCTCTAAACAAAGCAAACCTTTATTCATTGATTGACTCCTCTCTTATTGTTTGGTGGGTCTCCTCTGTAGTTTTGTTCAGAGAGATCATAGAGAGTAGAGGTATTACTGAAAAATTAACGTTGAAACAAGTTTTACTGAAACGTGCGAATCTTATCATAAACTATTATAATAAATCACCGCGTTTTAATAATAGTGTGTCTAATGTTAAAATTATTGTACTAAATATTTTAAATGATTATGTTTGTAGTAATATATAATGCAAAACTCTAACGTATTTCAAATTTGGTCAAACAATTACACACTAAATATCACACAGATTAGAAGTTATTCCGATTATACAACGTTTTCAAATCATTACTTTGGGACAAAATGGTGTTATAATCGACTCAAGATTTATTGATGGTTTTATTAATGCTTTGGTCATTATTCCTGAAGCAATCATTCACATCGACTTTATTCCTGTATTTTTTGTAATTTTTCCAATAATTTAATACTATGTCACATATTTTGTCTGTGCTATATGTTTTACTTTTTATTATCATTATTTCTTTTGATATTCAAATTTCTAAGTAATAATTGCTGTTTTTGACAATTTATAAGTTTTTTATAATATTTGATGCTATAATTATAAATTTGTTTTTTATATTAATGCATACTTTACTAATCAGTACTGTATTGCGATATTAATATTTCTAAATAAATGAAGTCGTATCGTATCGTAATAGGGGCACTCATTCGGAAACTCATTCATATACTCGTTGTTATCATAATACTGTATATGCTGAAGCATCAATTCATTGTTGTTGAGAAATATCGTACAAACATAAAAAACGTCTAAACTCACATTCATTTACAATATATTGCTACAATTATTTAGTTTAATGCAATTAAATTAAAATTTTAATATTAATATAAACCTCACTAAATTTTTATTAGCTTTTTATTCTATTGAAATAATTAAATTTTATTATTAATGTAAAAAACAATTATTTAACACATTTAACTTGGGGTACAATTTGAAATGTTAGAAATACTATATGAATGAGTGAAGGAATAATAGGAAGTAATGGGGGAATGAAATTTTGATGTGTTTAAAACTTAATACACTAGATAACCCGGTAGAAACTTTACCGTAGCGTGAATATATTTATATAGCCTCGCATTTACTGTATTAAATAACTGTAAGTTTGTATTTTTTTTAGTTTACATCTATTAGCGAATACTTAATTATCATAGATGTCGTTATTGAATGTATTTATTCAAAGACATGTGACCTTACGCTATATACATTTAAAGACATGCGCTATGTAGAGGCCACGGAAGACGAAGGCTTGGAAATTACTATAACTTATTTGATGCTTATTGCATCGGTATAATTCAAACCACTTTTAAGTTTAACAGAGAAATTATTTATATATTAAAAAATTAACTCAATGCAAGTATTTTAAATAGAAAGATTAACACAACAAATTATAATAGTATGTAATTAAATTGTAAATTAATGTAAATTATCTAATATAATTATAATTCAACCAACTCTATTAAAAAATATATAAAGCCCTTCCAACTCCACTTTTTTCCACACAAAATTTCAATTTTAACTCCAACTCCATATAATTTTTACGACTCCAGTAACTGGAGTTGGAGTTACAATTTCAATCTCTAGTGTGTGTTTTTGAGTTTTTGTAAATAAAATGATGAATAAAACAGAAGCGATTAAAAAAAGAAAATAAATTTATCTGCTCTATTATTTATAACACGTACGCGTTGATCATAACTCTAATTTATCATAATATTTTTCTAATAAAATGACATATTTTATAAATATAGTTGAAAATTAAACAGAAATAAAAAAAATTGTGCTGTAGTTGGAATGGAGTTGGTATGGAGTTGGTATGGAGTTGGTATGGAGTTGGTATGGAGTTGGTATGGAGTTGGAATGGAGTTGGTATGGAGTTGGAATGGAGTTGGTATGGAGTATGAATGGAGTTGGAATGGAGTTGGAATGGAGTTGGAATGGAGTTGGA
>JAQIVF010002810.1:0-10326 GCA_034698365.1 Steganacarus magnus | reverse complement strand
ATCTAATCCCGTAGTGATAAATTTATAATTTTTTCTATTGATTCGTTAGATTTCTCTATCACTAGCGGATACATGGGTGTTGACAATGTTTGACAATGTTACTTTAGCAGATCCAGGAGTGATCCAGCAGCTCTGGAGGAAGGTTCCGCCAACTTGGTCACCGGCGTCTGTGTCAACAAACCACTCTTACAGAGTGAATCCTGTGTATGTATTAAGCTTGTGCTAGCAGTCAGTTAGTTGTTTGGTAAGTCCGACTGTTCGGTGCGTCCTACTTTGCACATTATTTGAAAAAAATAATTTAAGAATAACATCTAGAGTGATATTACCAAAGAATGAACCGAAAATAATTTTATTTATTGAGTTAATTAGAATAAAATATTAATTTTAACTAAAAAGTGAGCTCTTTCTGAATGTGTCGTTCTTGTTCTCTTAATAATAATTTAAACTCTTCTGATATTTTTGGTTAAAAATGTATTGATTTGTTATTTAACCTAAATGCGTATCATAAACATTTAATATTTACTATCGAAGATTTAAAATATTTTCATAGTATAATAAATGATTAGAAAAGAAATTCAAAATATTTAAAATTAGATTAAAACCATTTTTTATACTGTTATGATAATACATTATAAAACAAGATCGAAACGGTCATAATATCTGACTTCGTATTAAATCTTTTTAGATATATTGATAAAAAAATTTCAGTATGATGTATTTACTTTTTCTAAACATTTTTATACTGTTATTAAAATCTCGATTTAAACTCACCTACCCTGTTTTAATTTTAGCTATCTTATTTCAAATCCACCAAACCTGTTTTTACCCTTTACTGTTTTCCAGAATGGCTTTTTCCGTTTTCCAAAATGGCATATTCCTTATTTCAGAATGGCATATTCCTTTTTCAAAAATGGCATATTCCGTTTTCACAGAATGGAATATTCAGTTTTCACAGAATGGCATATTCCATTTTTAAGAATAGCCTAATTGTTTTAAATGTAAATATTTGATTGCCTTCGATATTGATTGTTGTTCTAGAAATTGTCAAATAAATTGTTAAATTGTCAAATAGCTTACTTTTTCACTCTATAAGCCTCCCTATTTTCACATTTTTTCACTAAAAGCCTCCTATCTTAAAATATTTTCACTAAAATGCCTCCTATCAAAAAGCGTGAAAGTTGGACAGACGGACAGACATTCCCAAATCCATATATCTGACAATTTTCTTACGAAGTCAGATAAAAAATATATCTTATTTAAGACAATATATCTTGGATTAATATGAGATTTTAGTAGTTGTATTTACTTTTGAAAGTAAAATCAAAAGTAAAAATTTATTTGAACTTTTAATTTTGCTTAATAAAAAGTAAAAGTAAATCAAAATTAAAAACTTAATAAGAAGTAAAAGAAATAGTTATTAAAATGAAAAAAAAATTTCAAGTAAAAGTAAAATACAATTAAATATGTAATAAATTTGAAATGTAAAGTAAAATATAATTAAAATATAGAATTGAAAAATAAATTAAATGTAAAACGTTTTAAAATATTTTTATATGAAAAAGCAAAATTAAAATAAAATTAAAGTTTCAAAATCAACACTTGTTTTTAGTTATTAAATGCATTATTAACACAAATTATTAGTTATTATTTCATTTAAAATAAGATATTAAACTGTATTTTTTTAATCTATAAAAATTATATATTCAAAATACCTAATATTAAAAGTTGAGAGATTAAGTCGCGGTCATATTTTTTCATTAATTTTTTTTAAATATTATATTTTACTAAAAATAAAAAGAATATTGAAATTCTGACCAAACGGCAAGTGCTTGAGATGGACATAAAGTGGAAAATTTTTAGCTCTTAGGTTTAATAGGTTTATATCTTGAATTTTATCTTAAAATATCATTTCAATAAGTTATTAAACTGTATTAATATTTTATACAATAAAATTTATATGATCAAAAAAACCAAATATTTAAAGTTTGGAAATTGTCGTTAAAGGAAATGCATTTTTGAAAATTATTTTTTATTTTAAATCTATAAATTATTTGTTTTTTAAATTTATATTTTTTAAAAAATATCCACTGGAACCAATAAGTTTAATTTTTATTTTGATTTTCCTATTTCACTTATAACGTAAAATACTATCGCTAAAAAACGTTTAGTTTTAAAAATGATCCTAATTTATGATTAAAATTTTGATGACATACTTCAAGGATGACCAAAAATATTTATCATTATTATTTACGCAACACTTTATATACAACAAATAGGATTCAATGTTATTATTTTTCATAAAATGGACTTCAAAATTTGTAAATATTTTATGAAAAACAAGTAAATATGGCACAAATAAATATTTATAGCCTTTATATGATCTTTGCTTCAATTTATTTTTCCAATAAAATTAATTTTTAACCCCAAACATAGCTATTTTTAGTCCGATATTAAAAATTTAACTCTGATTTTCCGACAGATTTTTGTAAATTTTTAGTACTAGTAAATTTAATGTCTAAATTTTTCAAATATCTTTCTATACCTACTTTTTTACTTAGCATTAGCGTTACTTACATTGGTGAGTACAACACACTGTAAGAAACTGTTAACATGCGCTTGATTATTCACAATCAATTGTATTAATATTAATATTAGTTTAGTTCAGCGATATGGATATTAGAGATACTTCATCTCATACTTCCACTGCATGATCGTAACAATTTATAAAAGATTCACTTTCAGAAATAATCTGAATTTTATTGCGGAATTTTGAAAAACTTTTATTAGCATATTTTAAAAGCACAGTTATTGTTAAAAATAAAAATTTAGTGTTATTTCCATTCTTTGAATCTGATTCAGAATAGAATCCAAAAGACCTGTATTTGTTAAAAAGTATCGGAATTTAATAGAATTGAAAAAATAATTTATTGTTATAGAATAGGAATTGAAATGAAAAAATAATTTTATGCTATGATAGATTCGGAATTGAATTATAAACAAAATATTTTAGTATAGAATTTTTAATATAAATTACTTTTTACTTTAGTGATTGTGCTAAACATATTACTAATTACTTAAAATTATATAATAAATTTAACGGGAAAGCAAATTATTTCACTTCAAATTTTGTAGTTTCCAAAATTATCATTTAAATTAATGTAATACTCTAAAGTCTAAAGCTCTCTTTGTATTTTCAATAAGTTATTAAATTTCTTTGTGAATAAATTTTATATTTATTATTTTATATTTTCCTAAGGGCTTACAATGAATAACCAAATTGTGACCAAAAAGCTAGAGCTTAATTCAAATATACAGCGGAGAAGATTAAGCTGTCAGAATAGAAAATTAAAATACACAGATTAATAGTTTTAATTTAATTTAAAAAATGTATTTTCAATAAGATATTAAACTGTATTTATATTTTATAATACAAAATTTATATGTTTAATAAAGCCATATATTAAAAGTTTGGAATATATTTCAATGGCCAAAATTTGTTGGAATAATTTATATTTCAAATACATAAAATTTTCTTTTTATATTTATAATTTTTTTAAAACCAAATATTTTCATTTATTAAATTTTTTGAATGGAATAAATTTAAAAATTTAAGTAAAACAACAAACCCATAAAAATTTATTTTATCCAAAAATAATATCGTTACTGTTATACTATCAAATATAGTTTTAAAATTTTTGTAAATTATATATATATATATAGATTAATTATTTTAATAAATTGATTAATATGGTCTCTTGCTAGAATAGTTTTTAGCTGATAATCCGTTATCTTAGGCTTACATTTTCTTTTAAGGTATTTACTCCATTTTTGCTTAAGATTTTACTACGAATGAATTATCCTAAATTTCTTAACAAATCTCCATTGTGACACACCTTTCCTACCATCAACTTTAGAAATTAAATCTTTAACTTTTCTTTTTGGCATTTTTACAATATTTCTTCCTTGTCCTTGTTTTTTAATCCTAAGAAATATTGTTATCGACTCTTTTCAATATGTCATAAATAGTTCTTCGCGCGACATTCATTTTCAGAAAGTGATTCAAGGTATATGTTTTACCGTTAGTTTTATTTTCACTATAAAAATTTCCAATAAGTTTACGCTTAGCGGTTACAAAAAACTGTTAAATGACATTAAGACTTAAGAGACAGTTAAAGTAATAGATAATCGAATTTCGAACAAAAAACAAAATTAATTGTTCGAAATTTGTGCGCTGGCTTAACAATCATGTTTTAATTTTGTTCGAAAGTTACAGCGCCTTAATACCAAATTTATGTTTAATAATTCAAACAAAATGCCCGTAAAACAAGTACTATATAAAGTAAGGCAACACAATCTTATAGTTTGTCTACGGTAAACCATAACATTCAATAAATTATTCAGTTTAAATTTAAAAAGACATAAGACATAAATTCAAAATCAAATACTATTTAGATTGAAAGAATTTTAAGTTAAAAATAATAAAACCTTATTTATTTAAAATTTTTTATTTGTATTTTGACGTTTACATATATTATGATAAATATATTTTAATAATTTCAGCTTAAAATTTATGGTTCAAATAAAAGTAGGTTATATTGTCTTGTTAAATATTTTTTGCTCTCAAAATTTTAAAAAATTATATTTAATCAAATTTTAGCTTACATAACTGACGTAAAAGCAATTATAATTATTTTATATTTATTTTTTTCTTGATTTTTTTGCAAATTTTAACATATATTTTTAATTAATTTAACTTAGATTTTTCAAGCTTAAATCTAGTTTAATTTTGATTTTTATTTTGAAAAGACAAGTATTCATTCAAACTACTATTGTCAATCAAACTGTGTGCGATTTCATATTAATTCTAAGATATAAATCACTTTTATGCTATAATAAAACTATAAAACAAATTTGCAAATTTAACAAATTAGTTTTGAATAAAAACTCTTTGTTAGTTTAATTAAAATTAATAAGTTATATGAAATGGATATAAGTGATTGAATTAAAAAAATCAATTAAATTAAAAATTAATAATTAATTCTAAATGTGTTTCAACTTTTAATTAGGATTTAGCAAGTTTATTTATTAATAAAATATTAATATGGATAAAATTATATTCTAATAGCTGTAAATACATTCAATATTTATAAAAATTATATAATTAAAAATAAATATAAAATTACAATTGGAGTAATTCGAAGTAAACTGATTATTATCTCTTTAGGCTTAAAAATATATTAATCATTTTAATATTAGTTTATATTTTATGTTTATCAATTATATTTTTTGATACTAATTAAGAAAATTTAAGTATAAAATGATTCATTTATTTATCATTAAAAACTAAAAATAGAATGTAGAGTAATTTAGCTCACTGGAATTTTCAGAGAAAATATTTCGCAAGTGAAATCTCATTATATTGTAACACAACTGTTTGAAAGTTACTCTAATTCAAAAACTCGATTAATAGGTATGTTTATTTAATTGATTGCTGAAATTGCTGAAACAGTTTTTATATCACTTTTTTTAAAAAGTAGAGCTTATGAATTTGAGACTCAGTTAGTAAGTCTGTTTTTCTTTCTGTTTCTCTGTCAGCCATTCTAAAATGGAATTTTAAAAAATGTGGCTTTTTTAATATTATTAAAGAGATTTTGAGGTATGAGGCTTAAAGCAATTAAAAAGTTGAAACCATTATATTGAGCTAACTTTAGTCAAATTAACAGCTAATTAGACATTGTTAAACATTATAACATAACTGTGATACATTATAAAATTTTTATAGTGAGTATGTATGAGTGAGTGAGTATGAGAACGGGGAACTTATATAGATTTCTATTTTGTTTTATTTTTATTTCTATTTTAATGTTTAAAATGTTAAAAATTTATTTTAATTTCGATTTCGATTTAATTTTAATTATTTTTAATTTAAATTGCATTTCAATTTCGATTTTGAATTTCAAAACAATTGCGATTCTATTTCAATTTCAATTAATCGAAATAAAAATAGAAATTTTTTATCCATTTCAATTTTGATTTTTAAAAATGGAAACAACACTAATCTTGAGCAACCAATCGGTGGTTTCACTACCAGAAAAAATTGTTCTTTTTTAATTTGTCTTTCAAATTAATTTTAATTTTACTTTCTTTTTCTTTTACTTTCAGAAAATTTTAGAATATTACTTTTCTTTTTCTTTTATCCTTGAATTGAAAATTTAATTTACTTTTCTTTTTCTTTCAAAATTTTTTTGAATTTTACTTTTCTTTTTCTTTTTTTCTTGAATTGAATTTCAATTTCAATTTTACTTTTCTTTTTCTTTTTTCAAGAAAAAGAAAAAGAGCAAATATTTATTCTTTTAATTTTTCTTTTAATGTAAATTTTTCACTTTTTAATTTGTCTTTTTCTTTTTCTTTTGTCTTTCAATTTAATTTTAATTTTACTTTCTTTTTCTTTCAGAAAATTTTAGAATATTACTTTTCTTTTTCTTTTATCCTTGAATTGAAATTTTAATTTACTTTTCTTTTTCTTTTATCCTTGAATCGAATTTTAATTTTACTTTTCTTTTTCTTTCTTCAAGAAAAAGAAAAAGAACAAATATTTCTTCATTTTCTTTATCTTTTTAAAAAGCAATACAACACTAATTAAAAGCTTGAAAGTGATTAATAATTTCATTTATAATTAAGCTACTTTTAGTTCCGAAAAATTGATTCCCTACTCATTGAAGAACGTTTGTTGTAATTTTATTAAATAATCTCTTAGTAAAACTGCAAATCTTTATACAACTCACGGTTATTAACTAAATATTTTTTAATTGAAAATAAAACAATGTTTTTAAATCACGTTAAATGGGTTAAACAGACAAACCGATAAAGATTTTATAACTAATTAAACTAATAATTAATCATATTTAAATTAATAACACATTAGTTTTTAATTCATAGCGCTTTCTAATGTTTAAATTAAATAGTTTTAAGTAGTGTTTATTGCTTTTTAAAAAGAAAAAGAAAAAGACGAAATACCATCAGATCAATATAGCGACCAAAATTTATATCAATTCTATGAACAACGACATACTGATGTCCACCAGACAAATCAAGTTTAGCTGTAATTTTAGTGGCGTCGCGACTGTTTTGGTGGCGATAGTAACGCAAACGATAATGAATTCGGTGACACATGTCTGCGATAGCGCTTCTAATCTCATTACTAATGCAGAGAGCGTTAACATACTTGCGCGAAGTGCTTGCAGTTGCGGGCATTAGTTTGTTAAATACGTTACGATACTCAATACCTCTGGCAATATCCCACAAGTAAGCGCCAAACGACCAGTCGTCGAATGTTTTGCGCTAATCCGATCGCCGAAAGGCACGCAATTGGCTCAGAGTTGCGACATCGAGAGTATTAGTCACATCATCCGCACACCATTTACCAAACTCGAGAACATCCCTAATAAGAACAGACTCAAACACTCTGGCAATGCAATGCTTACTCTTCAGTACAGTAATGCCAATCGGTTTGTTTAAGCGGGAAGAGATCTGCGCCAAAAGTTTATTATAGCCAAGGAGTTAAAAATTCTTTGATAAAAAGGGTGAAAATTCTTTGGAAAATCTTTGACTATTTTCTAAGTATTCTTTGAACAAATATACCAAATTCTTTGAAGATTCTTTGACTAAAAATTAATTTTGCAGTTGAAAATCTTTATAAAATGTGAATATTTAATAAATTAGTCATTGAATTTGTACAATTATGAATAGATTGTGTATTTTGTCTTAAATATTCAGTATCTTTTAAAAAATAACGAAATTTTAAAAAAATATTTGGTTTTTTAAAAAGTTCTTTGATTTCATGAAAATTTCTTTGAAATTATTTGAAAAAAATCGCAGGTTTTCTCAAAGAATAATTCTTTGAGAATAATAAAATTCTTTGACACTCTTTAATCAAAGAATATTTTACTCCTTGATTATAGCTAATACCGAACGACATGTGATAACCAGTTTGTTTGACGATGTAGTCGTACAGTCCTTTAATGATAATCGCTGCGAATTTGGTTGGACACCAGTGGTCGCGCGTTTGTGTTGCAGTGATTGGCCAGTAATCGTAACGCCGTTATTGTCATTTTTTTTATCTGCCAAAATAATTGTTGTTTACAAAAAAAAGAGTAAAGTAAATTTTTTTCAGATATTACAGTTTATTGTATAATTTTTGTGCTTATTATTAATGTTTGCTGTAAAACACTATTATTTATTTGGTTTTTTTAGTAAATGTTATTTTTACTAAGCGTTTGATCACGTTTTTTTATCATAATCCAACCGCTGATAGTATTTGACTGTGTGTGTTCTTTGAGCTCACAAAAATGGATAATAAGGAGAACGAATCGAGCGATAAAAGTAAACTGAAAAACAAACCCAAATCAGTGAAGAAATAGTTGGTAAAACATAATCAGGAAAAGTACGGTAACATTGAATCGCGAATCGAGAAATCAACGAACGAATGGGTGGCCAACAAACTGAGTGACGCCAAACTGGTGAACACAACTTCCGGCAAAAATACTGCGAACACGAATTTGTTTCCGTCGAAACCGTTTTCGAAAAGTTTCTCCACTGATCCACTGCTAAGCTGTTCGACGCCTTATTCGAAGTCAACCGACGATTGTTTTCTGGTAAATTTAAACAAAACTAACGAAAAGTCGTCATCATTTGTGGCCACACCGATCGACGAAAGCCGTTCGAGACGTAAATTGATATTCAACTTTAATTTTTGCGAAAATAAAGAGCAGCACCAGACACAGCAATCATCGTCATCATCATCGGTGTGCGGAACAGATGTCGAAGCGAAGAACAAAGAGTACGAAGAGTTGATCATTCGTGCGCGATATGCGCAGTCAAACTTTATGCGATATAATGTCAAACACATGAGCGCAAAACTGGATGAACAGGCGATGATCGAAATCTCGAATACGTGGAAGACTAGTAACGAATTGCGCGAACAGTTGTGCGAATCTAAGGCCGAAACGAGTGTTATTCGTATGAAAAGCGATGCGATTAATGCGTTCGAGTGTTTGCGCGACTTTCTGGCGAAATATATCGCTATTCGCGATCGAACTGATCCATTGTATTTCGGCTTCGCTCAACTCATTAATCAGCAGAAATTATTGATTAAATTAGAGTCGGAAGAAGTGGACGAACAGAAGAGTATTGAGGAGTTGGAGAAGAGTGCGCAGATTTTAAGCTAAATGACCGCACAGTTAGCATTGTTTGATCGTTTGGTTTCGGTTTCGGTTGATTTGTTGAATTTTTCCGATATTAAACGCGACATCATTGCGATAAAACGAAAGTTTGCCGAAAGAGCGGAACAGTTCGAGAGACTAATCGACAAAAGAAACAATTATCAAAAAACTAAAGATGCGTTGTTGAACAGTCAAACTATCGATTAATTTTGCTGTCGAGTTGTGTTGAAATTAATATTTTTTAATTATTAGTTCTTCTAACGTGATTTACTACTTGTAATTTTTTTAAAAATAATTTTGTGCTATAATTATTTCCTTTTATTTATTAATAAGTTAGCAGTTTTATATTAATTAATTAATTATTTATTTATTAAATTTCTCTATAATCCATTATTGTTTACTAATTAGATCTTATTATAACATTAAAAAACGAATTAAAATATAAAATTTTAACACAATTCTCATTAATTAAAACAGCATTGATTAAAATGATTCTAAATGCTTATTAAAGTTTATTTTTCTTAAGACATAATTAATGTTTGTTTTTTTTTGACACAACGGATGTATAAACTAAATATAAACTTGAATTTTTTAATTGAATGACTCTCTCCTTTGGTCATTACTAATGACTAATGACTAATGACTAATTAGTCTGCAAATATGAACTTTCTCTATCAGTATGAATGTTGCTAACAGTATCAGAACTTTGAAACTCATTTTTTTTACAAAAAAACATCATTAAAAAAATTAATCGCAAAAAACTCGTTTTGCGAATAAAATTCTATTAAACTCCCATTTAAATGTCAAGTTAATTAAAATATAGTTCACTAGAACCGAAAGCGGGTTTGAATCAATAATCTTTCTATGGTTTTCCAAATTTTCAATTAAAAAAAATCATAATAACATTTTAGTTTAACATTACAACTGAAAACAAAACAAGTCAAAAGCAAAGAAAAGTTAATAAAATGATAATATTATAAAATTTTATAAAAAAAATTTTGTATAAAGTATTGTTTTAATTATTACGTTTGTGGTCGAGTGGCGCCTAATGTTGAGTTAAAAATAGTGGATTTGGATAATAATTGTGAAAATTTAGAGGCAAACA
>JAQIVF010002809.1:0-10329 GCA_034698365.1 Steganacarus magnus | reverse complement strand
TCATCTAGTGGTTCGAGTGAAAGTTTCAAAAGTGCAAAAAGTGGTAAATCTTGAATATAATTGCCAATATTTAATTCGCATTTTGAGAATAATATAAATTTTTACTCAGATTTTTTATTTCATAATTAATATTTAGAAACATATTATTATTATTATTAAACACTTTTGATTAATTAAACATTAAAATTAAACTAAAATACCTTTTTATTCTTACACGCTTCAGACACTAAAAATTTAACAAAAAAAAACAAATATTAAAATTAACAAACATATCAAACTCTCACCCAAAAAATATAAGTACTAACGGTTAAATAAAACTCTTCGATTGTAAAAACGTTTAAATGTTTGAATCTAAAAATTAACACGAATAAACCTACAATTTCTCTATTTGATTCTCAACTTATTAGCCTAATTGTCTGTCTGCCAACACTCCACAACTTCAAAGTAGTAATTTGTTATGTCGTTTTTAATGCCTGTCGCGTTCGAACTTGACTGCGAAATTTGTTCAAAATTTTCTGCAGAACTTTTGGGCTTAAAACTGAAAATCTTGTGCCGAGCCTACCGTTAATTTTTTAAAATATATATTTTTTCTATAATGCTTCCATGCTATTATGCTGTCGATCAAATGTATTTAGAATTACTCAGTGTTACACTTAAAATTTTCTCTGATAAAGAATATCAAGATATAGACAGAGTGCTCAAATAATTTCTTAAATTTCTTATATTTTTTAGTTTCATCCAAAAATTAGTTTGATTTTAACGAACACTTTTTATCTGGATTTGGAATCGCATACATGATCGAAATAATAAACATTTATAACACTTATATTACGAAAATAGCGAAAATGGCATTTATTGAAAAAAACAGAGCTAAAAGAGTTTTTTAATGTAATCGTGCATTAATATTTCATGCAATTATTTTCTAAGCTTTTCTGATATAAGAAATAAAAACTAGAGCATAATATATGGTAATTGTCTAAAAATTTGAATTTAATACTTTTTGGAAATAATAATTTAATTGACGAATTATGTGCAATTTGGTAAATTTTTGCGATCGATTGCGAGTAACTTAGTTTTGCTGGCGTTAGTTTAACGCGCATTCTCTTGGCCTGTGTTCATACTGTTCAAGTGTGACTTTATAATTCATTAAATATAGTATTGACGTTTCTGTTCTGACGTTACAATTAAAATCATAACTTATGAACATAGAAAAAGATGTGCAATCGAAGAGCATAATAAATAACTGAATATTTTATCGATAAAGTTTACTTAATAACCTTAATTGATATATTTGTGAGGTAAAGGCTAAAGTAAATTGACGATTATGGTAGAAAACAAAACAATTTGTGGTGTTCTTCACTAAAGGACTATTACACTGCAATAGTTGTTAGCTGGCAATCGCTGACAATTTAATCGATTATTACTGCAATAGAAGTTAGCAACTCTTAACCGATAATTTAAGAGTTTGTAATTATTCAAAAGTATTTTGCGCTAAGAAATAAAAATATAAATTATTTTGACACTAACATTCAAAGTAGAGTTTGAAATCTTAAAATATTTAAGGCCCGAGCCCGATCTAGGCACGACACCTTCAAGCCCGAGCCCGATTAAAGCCCAACAATTTTAAAAACTCAAAGCCCGATTTCAAAACTGAAAAAGATATCACTTATAAAAGCTTGAATTTCAATAAAATACGAATGAATATTCAATAATTGTAAATTCTGATTAGTTTATTGTGGTAAGTTGTATGATTAACAGAGCTGAGAATTTAGGGATTGTCCCAATTTTGTTAAATGTCCCAAATCTCTATAAAATAGACAATTTCTATTATAATAATATTAATTAAAGTATTATTTTTGTCCCCAAGTGTCCCAAAATGAAATTTCTAAAATGTCCCAAAAATTGGGATTTGTCCCTAAAATAGAGGAGTTAAGAAAAATTGTCGTTTAAATCCGAAGAGTTTTTGACACCCTTCTAATTTTTAACAAGAATGGCGAAAAGATTATAGCTTAAATACGAAAAGTTTCTTCAACAAAAAATTTTGAGAATCTATATTACACCTAAATATAACTTGTTTATTAAAATTTTGTCCCAAAATTTGTCCCTAAATTATCAAATTTTTGTCCCAAAAATGCTCTTTTAAATGTCCCTGAATTCTCAGCTCTAATGATTAATTTAAATTTATGCAAAAAGTAGAACTTATTTTATGGAAATAAGGTATAATTTGTGGAAAATATTGAATTTTAAAAATTTTCGGGCTTTTTCTTTTTAAAAGCAAAAGCCCGGCCCGACAAAACTTTTAAGGTTAAGGCCCGAGCCCGACGACACCCGACAACTTTTGTTAGGGGCCCATTTCGGACTCTAATTCAAAGTAGAGATGAAATATATAGTCCGCCTAAACTTAGGCTGGGCCTAAGCCTTCATTTTTTCAAAGGCTCTAAGCTTGAGCTAAGCCTAAGTCTCTTCATATTTTAAAAGCCTATGCCTACAGCCTATACATAAAGTTACGCGGGCTAACCTTTAGGCTCCAAAAAATAATTTTTTGAATAATATATATAAAATGAATAAAGTTTTATGATAATTATAATGTTATTTGAAATAATTTTTTGTTAAAGCCTAAGGTTTTAGGCTCTTAGGCTGAGGCTATAGCCTAAGAGCCTAAGCCTAAAGTTGTGAGTCTTAGGCTGAGCCTAAGCCTGAGACTACTATTTTGCAGACTTAGCCTACAGCTTATGATGAACTCAAGTCTGTCAGACTAGAGCTTAGTGCAAAGTCTTAGGCTCAGCCTAAATTTTTATCTATAATTCAAAGCAGGTAACGATTAGGGTTAAACTCTAACGTTGGATATATTAATGTAAATGTGAAGATATAGAATCTAGAGAAAGTGACTCTAACTGTTATCACAAACATACAAACAAACTTTGCTCGTTATTTATTAAAAATAAAGCACAGCTGCAAATTGACTGATCTTAAACATATGTGTTAGAACTTGCGGAACAACCTTAATAAGCTGTAAGGTAACCCATCACAGAAAAGTTAATCATCAGAAAATGCGAAAATTGCGTATCTATATTTGCGATTTGTGCTGCACCTGTAATCTCTACCTTTTACTTTGCACTTAACACTTAACACGTTCCATAACTTACAGTATTATGCTTGGCATTACGTCATGCGCTCATTGTATTTAATCCGCCATAACACTAACGCTACCGCTATATTGACGCGCTATTATATAATGCAATAAAGTATACGCAATTAAATATAGGATAAGGTTGTTTGGCAAGTACTGTCACCACAATCACCATAAATTTGTATGACCATATGTTTATGAACTAACAAATCACACACTGTATAAGTTATTATTAACAAAATTGATTGGAGGTAAGCTTAAACTCTACACTAATCAAAAAATGCACAATAAACCAATATTGTTATATAAATTATCACGTTATAAACACCATTCCGTTATTATCATCCAAAGTTTCGTATCTGATAAAAACGTAGCCAAAAATTGCGCGTAAGGTCAACACTAAAATTTATGTCTATATTGATAACATTAATTGATTCAATAAGTTATTTAAAAAAAGCTGATAAAAAATGTTGATTTAATCGAAATGATATGTTGACTGCGAAAATCATTTGAAACAAAATTATGTCAGAAATGCTATCAGTTTACTAACTATTTGTAATTTGATAAGAAATTTAGCTCTGTTTTGAATGCAAAAGCATCGCTTCAGTTGTGAACAAAACTTAATATTAGGTTAGGAAAGAGTGATCAGTTGAATCAAATAAAAAATGGATCGAATCACTACCACAACGTCCGCTAATTTTTTTGACTCTCAACTCGAAAATGCAAAAATAAATGCCATTGATATTGTTGTGATCGTTGCTTACTTTGTAGTTATTGTTATCATTGGATTGTGGGTAAGTTTGCAAACTAAACTAATAAATGCATTGAAATATCTGTTTTAAGTGAGATTTCTAAGTGCAATAATTATTTAACCGATAGTCCACTCGGAAGACGTCAAATGCGTCGGTTAGCAGTTACTTTTTAGCCAATAGAAGCATGAACTGGATCCTAGTATGTATACGTTTAATAAGAGTGGTTAGTAGTTAACATTAATATACACATCGATGACAGGTGGGCACATCATTATTTGCTAGTAATATCGGTTCGGGACATTTTATAGGGCTGGCCGGCGCTGGTGCCAGTTCTGGCATCGCTAACTATTCTTACGAACTTTTTGTGAGCTCTATTATTCTAATTAATTGCATTTATTTCTAATATTTTTTTTATTGCAGATGGTATTTATATTAATGCTGTTGGGATGGATTTTTGTTCCCGTTTACACTTCTGCTGGCGTAAGTGATGATAACATTTATTGTAGCAATGTTTTTGATAATTTCTTCACTGCTAACACTAAATAACTGTAAATAAAGATTTATCTGACATAACTTTATATTATGCTAAAAATTTTAATAATGATAGTGTTATCTGCTATTAGCACATCTTTTATTGCAATTATTTTTTGTTCATAATATTTTTCACTTTTTTACTGAAAACATCACTGGAAAATTATTAATTGTAATTAAATTTATAATCTTTTATTATACAAATTTTTGAAGACAACTTGGAATTGCTTTCCACTCAATTATATTGTGAAATATAGAAACTCTTAAGAGTAAAGTCAATAAAATTCTAGATAAAATATAATCTGATTTTTTGGGTATTATTAATTTTAAAAAAACTAGAACCGAACATTGAAGAGTTCAAAAGGGCTCTCATTTTTAAGAGTATTAAGGTTTAGCTTTTTATTTGATTTTACTTCACTTTTTGATTCCATACTCACTGCTATTGCATACGACTGCCAAATCCATATCATTAGTCAAATTTTTTAATATGAACTATAAATATTTTTCACGCAAGTAATCATATTAATACATTTATTTATTGAACAAATAGACTAAAATTCTAATTAATAAAGTGATTAAAATTATTTTCATTTAGAATATTTAATAGCCTTACCATAAACTTTGTCCCGTATCTCAATTCAAGTAAGTTAATATTACAATAATTCAAGAGTATAATTAATTATACTCGTGAGCCTATTCTAGCTATGTTTTGGTTTCAGATTTGGAATTTAATATTTTAGTCGCTCTAAAGTTTCATTTTTAATAATAAAATATTAACTATAAATAACAGTAATTAAATGATTAACATAAATTTAGGTTACCTTACCATAGATATACGTATAAATATTATTATTATTATCAGTGTTACCAGAAAATCTTTGATGTTAACATAAACTAAATGTATAAAAAGTGATAAACATGTCTAGTATTAGATAATTTTTGTTAGATAGTTCAATGTGCTTACAATGTCATTTGAAAAAAAAACAATGAACCATAAGAAATCTTAAAGGAGGGTTACACCAGTAAAATATTTATTTAATTGCAAAAAATTCAAATTACGACGATTCTCACCTAATTATGCACATCTTTTGCATTGAAAATTTCGTTATATATTTTACGGTTTGGTCAGAATTTCCTATTTAGAAGTTTCGTATATAGAGTTGCTATCAAACAATATTTGTTACATATTTATTTTTTTCATTTAACATTTCATTTTTAATTTTCGCGATAAACTTTATATAAACTAATTATGACGTTATAATTTACTTTTTAATAGGTTAATACTATGCCTGAATATCTAAGATTACGTTTCGGTGGACAACGGATTCGTATCTATCTGTCTCTGTTATCGCTTTTGCTTTATGTTTTTACTAAAATATCGGTAATTATTATTTTTGTATAATTTGTATGATTATAGCTTACCAAAAAAGTTTATTTATAACTCGGTATCCCATGAATCGCAACTTTTGTTAACTTTCACTTTCCCGAGAAT
This sequence comes from Steganacarus magnus, assembly GCA_034698365.1. Lineage (NCBI taxonomy): Eukaryota > Metazoa > Arthropoda > Arachnida > Sarcoptiformes > Steganacaridae > Steganacarus > Steganacarus magnus. Next base: position 4,424 of record JAQIVF010002809.1, on the reverse strand, counting down.
TTATATTTTTTTGAGGAAATCCAAAACTAAAGTAATATTGAGTAAAGTTTTATGAATCTTAAAAAAGACTGAATATTAAGTTCACTTTATTTCCGAGATTATTTTAATATTTAATTAATTTAATATTTAAACATCATTAAATATTTTATTAAAGAATATTAGCGCTATTCGATATAATAGCTCGATTTTTCAAAATTAGCTAACGTATAATCTCGGAATACCCGCGCGCGTGAGTGTGGCGAAAATGGATTAATTTTTACCCCCAAATTCATTTTACTCACGCGTGTGAGTAAGACATTAAATTTTAATCCTCCCGAAATCGCTTACTCGCGCAAAATAAAATTTCTTTTCGGTTAAAAAAGTATTTATCTCTAGTTATCTAAACGTTTTACCACATAAAAGTTTTTGCGCGAGTTCGGTGAGTGAAAAAATATTCACTTTACTCGCGCACGTGAATAAGGATGATATTTTTTAATTTTCAATATCTCTTACGCGCGTGAGGTGAGTATGGCGAGATTATACGTTAAAAATTATGATAAAATTATAGTGAGAAAGTTGTAGATGGAAACATCTTAGAATGCTTTGTATGATCTGCTATCAATATTACTTAAAGAAGCGCTGATACTTATTTTTATCAAAACTTTAAAATTGGTTTATAAAAATATAATGCCATTTTTAGTCGATTAATATTTTGTGATACTTATAGGTAGATCTTTTTTCTGGCGCAATATTTATTAAACAAGCGTTAAATCTAAATATGTATATTTCCGTTGGAGTTCTTTTGACGATTGCAGCACTTTTTACAATTGCTGGTGGTTTAATGGCTGTAAGTCACTTATCGCATGTTTCTCACAATTATTTAAAAACTCTGTTACTCTAAGTACAAATCATTCAATAAACCTATTTTATAGAAAATGAAGTAAGCATTAAAACTATTAATGGGATGATATTTTCTATAACATAACGATAGATTAGAAAATATTCATTGAATGATACGAATACTAAAAATATAGTGCTTTCAAATTATTTTAAAAAATTTTATCCAAGAGAAAAAATGTTAAAACAAATAATTCACTTTCATTATAATTATTATTTATGTCACGAAATCGAACTTATATTACAAGTAATGTATTATTTTTTCCAAAAAATATAGGTAATGTGGACCGAATTAGTTCAAACTACTTTTATGTTGGCAGGCGCTACTTATTTGGCCATTTTAAGTAATTCTTTTTAAACATTTTATTATGTAATATTTGTCAAAATAATCTGTTAATCGCTCAAAACATTTCCGTTATGTTATAATTGCTTTGACTGTCAAAGCAGAAGTCAACCATTAATTGCATGAACTTAATAAATTGATAATTTTATAACTTTACTTGAATTCATTTTTAAAAGGTTTGAATAAAGTTGGAGGATATAAAGAATTAATGGACAACTTTTCATGGACAGCATTGCCTACTAACCCTCAATACATTGTATATCGCGACAATTGCACGCCAAGTTTCAATACTAGCTGTTTATCGTGCAGTACTGTCACAGAATATTATAACCATCTTATTCGTCCGGTGGACGATAAAGATTTACCCATAACTGGATTGCTATTTGGATTAACAACAATGTCAATGTGGTACTGGTGTACAGATCAGGTAAAATTTTTTAGCAATTCAACTTAGCTATGAAAAGTGTTAATCTATTTGTATTCCAGGTTATCGTTCAAAGAGTATTGTCCGCAAAGAATGTGTCGCATGCAAAGGGTGGTTGCATTTTGGCGTCATATTTCAAATTAGCACCGCTTTTTTTAATGGTATTGCCAGGAATGGCTGCTCGAGTTTTATGGCCGAGTAAGTCTTATTGGTCTTAAAAGGCCAAACAATTAGCAACAACAAACTTTTATTAAATTAATAAAAGTTCGACAATCTATTACAATACAGCATATGGCATAACTGTGAACATTTTATATATTTTGATAACATTTTAATATAAAGATTACTTAAATATATAATTCACAAAATTTAAAAAACATTTTAAAGTTCACTAAAGTCACACTAACTATTGCAGTGTACAGTAGTATAGTTATTAAAAGTTCAAATATTTAGTTTCTAAATATGAATTCAGAAAATTTTTAAAAAGTTTTAAATTTAACAACTTTTTAAAGTCTAAGTTAGAAATATAAAATTAGAAATTTTTAGTTTTAATAATAAAATTAACTCGATATTTATTATTATTCTAAAAGATGAAATTGGATGTTCAAATCCAGTGGAATGCGAAAGAATATGTGGCAGTGAATCGGGATGCAGTAATATTGCTTACCCTATGCTCATATTGAATATAATGCCAGCAGGTATACAATACAGTACAGTAATGCATATATTTAATACGCCTTTAACGACCAAAATTTTCAATTATAATTTCAAATGAATAGGAGCGACTGGACTAATGTTAAGCGTGATTATGGCAGCTTTGATGAGTTCGTTGACCTCTATATTCAACAGCGCTTCCACTATTTTTACGATTGATATTTGGACAAGAATTCGAAAATCTCCCGGAGAAATGGAGCAAGTGATTGTTGGCCGCGTATTTGTGCTCATTCTTGTCGCTATCAGTATTATTTGGATACCGATTATCGAGGCGTCGCAAGGAAGCAAACTATTCGATTATATGAATAGCATCCAATCATATTTAGCGCCTCCTGTGGTCGCAATATTTCTATTGGGAATATTCTGGAAAAGAACTAACGAAAAGGGAGCGTTTTGGGGTCTAATGACTGGCCTTTTCTTAGGCCTCATTCGATTTATTCTGGAATTCTCATATAAAGAACCGCTATGTGGTTCTGCAATACCTGATCCGAGACCAGCCATTGTAACAAAAGTTCATTTTCTACACTTTGGGATAATTCTTTTCATTATAACGTGTGTGGTTACTGTAATTATCAGTTTGATGACTGATCCCATCGATGAGATACATGTAAGCATTTTCTTCGGTTACTCAATACTCAATACAATAACGTTATCGAATAATTTTTCATACAGTTGTATCGATTAACATTCCAAACTAAATTTAGCGATAAAGTACGGGTTGATATTGATTCAGAAACAGAACCAATAAATAAACGAGTGACCAAAACTGTTATAAGTATTGATGAGTGCGAAAATTGTTTGCAAACTAATCACTCAGAGATTAATAATCGATTGACTGTAATACGAAAACCAAACAATGCAACTAATTATATGAAATATTTGTATGCTTTGTGTTGTATGTCATCCAAGAATAATGGTTGTAGTAATGACGCGAATAACGACCAGCAAAATCTGGAAATAGCAAAACGAATTGAGGCCAAACGTTTAGGTGATTCGGCAAAAGAAGATCCTTTTTGGAAAAATGTTAATAATATCGGAGCTGTGATTGTGATTTCCATTGCATCCTTTATTTTTGGATTTTATGCTTGATCTTTGCCATCATTCTCTAGGCTGTGAAAATGAGTAATACATAGTAATTTATAATTTAATAATCACACACTAAAATATTTTTAAAAAGTTATCCTCAAACATTGTAAAGTTATTCATTATTAAATACACAGTATTATAACTTACTGTTATTTTAACGCTAATTCACATTAAAATGTTTATTAACTGATCTTATCTGCCATGCAATTAAAGCTAAATCATTGCGACTTTAGAAAATTTTCTATAAGCTAAGATTTTACCATAGGATTACAAAATCGCATTTCAATATAAATTTAAAATTTGATAGCTCTTGTTAAACCTGGCATTCTTATAATTTATTAGCTAAATATAATTAAAGGATAATAAATGTTTTCATTTTGAATTTGTATACAATTTTACAATTAAAATACAAAAGTCATTTTAGTTCAATTAGCAGTGAAATTTATAATTCATTCCTCTATGACTCCACGTTAAACAGTTATACACATAAATCTAACTATCTTTTACTTGTATATTTTATATAAAGGAAAAAAATCAAAATAGTTTATTAAATTAATTGAGTCGAGTTGATATGTTGAGTATATGAATCTAAAACCACTTGAAAAATTTAAAATTTGATTAAGCATAATCTAAAATCAAATGTACTTTAATTAATTGCAAACATGTTTTGAACAATGTTGAGCCCAGCTTTCCTGTGACGTGTGATTTGCTCATTGTTTGAGGTGCTCTTTCAAATGAAAGGTTGCAATAAATACTAGGGAAAACAACTGATAGATTCCCCGCAAATCAAATAGTTTTTTAGAAGACTAGGAAAAAGTAAGAAAGAGCTCTCCTAAACAGCATTAAATGCAGAGTAACGCGAACGAGAAATATGCTCACAGACATTAGCTTTACTATCATTACGCTCTCTCTCTCTCTCTCTCACTGCAATGGAAAGCTGAACTCAACATTGGTTTTGAATCGACAATTATGTTTAATAAA
>JAQIVF010002808.1:0-10329 GCA_034698365.1 Steganacarus magnus | reverse complement strand
GACAGACGGACAGACAGACAGACGGACATTGTCAAATCCATAAGCTCTCCTTCATCTTTATGAAGTGAGCTAAAAAATGTGTATGAAAAAGCGGTGCGCTTTGATCAAACACTGAATGAAATGAATGATTTATACGAAACAATCTATTTGTTACATATGGGGAATGGGGGATACAGGTTTTCTAGTGAATAAAAACATTGATTCATAGATGATTTTTAGCATAAATATTTTTTTTTCAATGTTTTAATTTACTGTCTACTTTAGTGTTTTTATGTTTATATTCATATTTTCGTTCATTTAAAATATATATTCAAAATTTTCAAACGGTAAACTCTAAAATATTATTCTAAAATGTTATAATTATAGCTATTTAGAGATAAATATGCAAATTATGACTGAAAACGTAAATTAGGGTAAACTTAGGTCTCTGCATCATATTCGTGAGCCCGACTTTTCATTTTAAATACGGTCTAACAATTTTGAGATTTAATTTTACTGTATTCAATTAAGTTTCTCATGTAAATGTACTTTTTGAAACAATAGTTAAACGTCTTGTAATACAACAAGGTATGCCATTTTTTATTAAATCGAGAAAATGTGGTGCTGCTCACGATAACGAGCACTAAATATAACCAAAGCTTTCAATTTTTTTTGATTAAATCTGCTGTGCGAAAAGTATTAGATGTCAGTTATAGATTTTAGGTTTTTCGCACTTATATTTGTGATATTAGATGGTTTTCAAAATATTCTAAAAATACACGGATTAAGTTAAACAAGTTTTGCCACTTTTTTATTTGAAAAAACCTTGTGTTGTGAGATAACTTTATTATTGACGTAGCATTGAATCTGCAGATAAATAATTGCTGAAATAAACTGATTTCAATTTCACTTTTAGTACGCATAATTGAAATGCTTTCAAAAATTTTTTTAACTGACTGCTAAAATTTTTTTAGTCACAATTTTCGCCTAAAATACGATAAGTATAATCAGTACTTTGCACGAAAATGTCCGAAAACAGTATTTCATTCGATTCGACTGTCGATCGATTAATTAGTGAAGTGCGCGAACATTTTTTGCGCGAACGCTACTCAATTAATACGGAAAACTACGATCCAATAGATATTGAAAAAGTAAAAACTAATGATTACACGATAAAACGATTTGTTGTGTATCAGGACATGAATAAAGGGTCGGCACTGAACCAATTGGACGAAGCGATGAAATGGAGAAAGTCGTTTGGCGTTAATCACATCGATTACTGTGATTTCGGTGTAGAAATGTATGAAACCGGTGCGTGGTTTATATGCAATGATGACAAAGAATCGCGACCAGTTGCGTACGTCAGACCGAAGACTTACATAAAATTTCCAGGCATGGAAAATTTTGTAAAGGTTTGATAAATTTCGTGAATACAGTTTTATAATTTAAAAAATAATTTTCGTCGTATTATTATAGAAAGTTGTGGTATTATTAGTAAATAAATTGGACGAAATATGTGGCGAGAAGGGTTTCGTTATATTTATCGACTCCACTGATGTTGGACTCAAAAATGTCGACTTAAAACTGGCGCGGTTTATGGTAAACACCTTAAAACACTATTTTCCCGGTGCGTTGAAATGCGTTATTCTATATAATTTACGGCCGATTTTCAATAAACTGGTATCACTAGTGAAGCGCCTGTTGGGCGCAAAATATTCGGATATTTTCAAAGTTATCACTACTAGAGAGGAGATATTTGATTACATTGATCGCGATAAAGTGCCCAAATATTTGGGCGGCAAATGTGAGATAGATTTTTCAAAACCGCCGCCAAATTGCATACTCAGTTCAGTGGAAATAGCGGCTAAATATTTGATTGATGCGGAAGATGCGCGAAAGTTTGTGAAATTATGCGAACCGCTCAGACATGAGGCAAAACTATTAGTTTACGGCGAGCTTTGTTAGGCAAACATTACAACAATCGATCAAACGCTGTACATATCAAACGCTGTTTCAGCTATTACCACATTTTCCGCTTAAACTTTTTTTCTCTAGTTTTATTTATCAACACAGAATGTGTAGAAAAAAAAACAAATTTAACATATAATACTGTATGTACTGTACATCGTCGGTGAAAATAAAATGCCTCTAAGTTATGGAAACAATTCTGGCAGAGATATTCGAAGCACATATTCTGGCTTATTATTTTATTCATAGCGAAAATTTTTAATTTAATTAATATTACCTTTTTTGGGGCTCATTATTTGAGCTGTATATTATTTCCATAAATTTTTTATTTAAATATTAAGCAATTTTTAATTGGAAATCGAGATTCATATTTTACGTTCCGGAAGTGAATATTTAGTTTGAGAGGTAAGCTCCCATATTTTTAGCGAATACCCATAACTACTTTGAATAACAGAATTTGTTATCGATTTTATTATATCTAATACCATATAATTTACACTGTAGTTATACAGTATAAGTGGTATTGAATAAAAAAAATCGATTACTATTTTTACCTTATATTATTCTTAGAGAAAAAAATAACGCTTTATTGATATACGTGAAAACTACTCTACATTTAATGGCAACCGATTTCAATCGGGAATCGGTAAACAAATTGAAAATAAATTGTAAACTTCTTAAGCACATTTTTAATAGAACACAATTCTTTGCTTAAAATTATTGCATAAGAAATATTATTAAACCGTTACTATAAAATTTACAACAACAACACGTTACTATAAAATTTTGTCTGTAATTTAGAATTAAATTATGAGAATATAAAGAATTTCAACATTTTAGGTCTCCTTTACAAGTTAGTATTGTATTAAAAAGTAATATACGGTAAGTTTCAGCGCATAAAGCTTACGATGTAATAACTATTTTGTTAAGAAATTTGATTTATATTTTAAAATTGGGTGTTTGCTTAAACTTTTATAAACCCAACGCCACATTATATTTTTTAAGTCCGAACCCGGCCCGACCAGACACAATTGTCTAGTATCAACGGGTGGCCCGACATTCCGGGTACCGGTTTGCAAGTCTAATTTGAATCTATCCAAAGTAAAATTTTGTGCTTTTATAATGAGTGAAATTAAGAAAAAAAACCAAAGTACGCTGGAGTTTGAACTTAAGGATTCTGGACTCTTTAAAACTCAACGGTAAGCTAATAGCTAAATTTCATTAATTATTCCTACCAATACAGCTAACTGCCGACATCTTTTATTGAAAGTTGTAAAACAAATAAAAATTTTTTTATTCCTTAACTATATTTAAAAATAAACATTAGAAGCTTACTGAAAAGAACTGCGAATTGATTCCCAGCTGGTGTGTGTGTGTGTGTGTGTGTGTGTGTGTGTATTATTGAAGGAATTAAGTTTACTATGATTCCAAGAATAGTATGGTTTTACACACTCTTATAAAACTACCGGTTTCTTTCTTGGAAACTCCATGCACTACACCCACATTACGATTGTACTGCCGCATCATCTTATGTGTCTCTATTTGAGTGACAACTACTCTACTGTGTGTGTTAAGTTGTGAGAGAGAGAGAGAGTTGTGAAAAAATAAAAACTTTTCGACTATTTTTAAAACATTTGCCAGCGAAATCAACAAAAAAAATTGGACTTATGGGTTCGAGTGTAATACTTATGATGTCACTATATATCTATTGAATATTCTAAAAAGTGTGTGCGTTGCGTTTAGGTGTGTATGTATGTGTGTGCATGTGTAGGAATAACTATAACTCGCAAACTCTACTTCTTTCGTAGGTATAGTTTCCGCACAAAAGCTATCAGTGTTTTTTTTGTGAAAAGTTAAACAGTGTGATGCACTGTTAACAACGCACAGTTATTTTATTTGTTTTCTTTGATCTTTAAAAAAATGAGTAATAGTGATTTATTACTAATTTTTTAAATGGTTTGACTATCAAAACAACAACAACTACTACTTTTCTTGTACTGAAATGATATATAAGTGTCTGTAATTGAAAAATTTTATGCCAAAACTAAACTGTTATCTCTATTTCGGTTGATTTAATTTTTTTGATTCTTGATTATAAAAAAAATCTCGAAGACATTAATCAATCATAAATCAAACTTTTCATGTCAACCTCAATGTAATCAAAACGGATTAATGAAGAAACTCTGTGTGCAAATAAATGACTATAATGCAGGAAAAAAAATAAAATAAAAATTTAAGATTTTTATCTCAATATATATATTTTAAGGGCAAGTCTTTATTTTGAGACACAGTTTAGTCTATAAATAACACGCGAGCGAGAATTGAAAAGTCAAACGCTAAACGATAGATGAAGAGAACGTTTCTATTAAAATAAACAGTAATTAGAAAAATATTATTGCATACGTGACGCAAACTGTATCATAAGTATCATAACGTTTTTTATTAATACAATAATTATTTACGCGAAGAAGAAGAAAAAAAACTTGAATGACGACCTAAATATTACTGGAGAATACGCCGCAACCACATTGTCATCGAGTCTGAAGATTATTATCACACACACACACTGACATCTGCTTTGCCGTCGTCTGAAGTTATTGATTTTATTTGTGGTTCATTGAGTGACAAAAAAAATGTCAAGTATTTGATGTGTTTGCGCCACTTTTAAATATTTTTTTTTGCTAAAAATTCAGTGCCAGAAATGCGAATTCTGTAATATCCAGTACTAAAGGTAAGTGATGTGCATTTAGAATTTTATATGAAAGCTGTACTGTATATGTTATTGCATATAATTTTGCCAAATATTAATATATTTTTCTAAGAAAAATAAATTTATGCCTCTAAATATTTATACGACTACACGTTCCAGTGAAAGTAGTCGTAATATTGAGTCATAAATCCGCAATAATTACATAACCAGGAAAACTATTCGTAGCGTTCACTTCGTATGTTCAAATAGCAGTTTAACTTTTAATGATTCCGAGACAATATAGTCTTTTTTTCATTAGAAAAAAAACTTCAAGGCAGACAACTCTTTAATTCGCTTTAATTCCAAATACAAAAGTAATGTTTAATTCTTTCTCTCGTTTTGTTTAATTTAATTTCCTGTTTCGCGCACACACTTCATTCAGCCATACGTTTGCTCCATCAGCTGCAGCACTGCTAAACGCGACTAATTAAGTCAATGACTAATTCTTTTGATTAAGTTCCAAAAAAACATTGTTTCATATTTTAATTTAGTCGTTTAAAAGGATAGATACGGAAAAACTTTCGCTATTTTGCTAAATAAATTTGTTGCGAAAGAATTTTTTGATTAAATTAACACTTTAACTTAATTTTAACTCACAATTTATATTTATTATGATATTACATAATATAATATATCATTTAAAAAACTATTTTGGAATTTGCTTTTAAGCTTTTCTGTATTTGATTTGTTTTAATTGAATTCAATTACATTTAATGAGAGAATAATTTTTCCCATTGTCTGTACCATTTGGGAGTTGAAAGAGTAAAACTTTTAAAGAGCTCTGAATATATTTGGATTCTGAATATGAGTGATATTTATTATGCAAAGGTTAATTGTAGTTCAATAGTAAATTTACGATATATTGGAGAGTGAAAGTCAAAATTATTTATTACTGGTGTTCGAGTGGAAAAGTTTAGTCGTATAAAGATAAAAGTTTTCTAAAAACTATTTCAAAAACTAATTAATATTGTTTTATTCTTATATTTTTTAATTTAATCAGAATCGCTTATAATTAATTTCTTGAGTATAATTTTCTAGTTTTGTTCTAAATCTAAAATAGAATGGAAAGTTTAAAATAATAATAGTGTTACAAACAGTTTATTCAGCACGTGATTCATGAATCATTTACTTTGTCAATGTCGTTACAAAAATATGCAGTGCGAATGTGAATTAATGATATTTTAACATTGTATAAAGTTATATAACACAAATATATTAATTAAAGATGTTAACGGTTTGGTTGACCCCTATGTTTTTTATCGTTCGGGTTTGTAATAGCATAGGTTCGGTTTGATTTTTCAGATATCAAATTTGTGATGAAACCCGTGTTGACCAAAAAATCCCGCCTGATAAACAATTTTTTAATGATTATTTAATGTATAAATATAGCCTATATTATATAGGCTTTTAATTAGTGCTTGAAAAAAGCTCAGCTTAAGCTGAGCTGAGCTGAGCTAGAAGCTCGATTTTTTCGATTCTCGGAGCTTAAAGCTCAAGCTCGAAGCTTGGCGTTTATTGAGCTTGAGCTTGACAAGCTGAAGCTGAAGCTCCACGCCTTGAGCTTAATGAGCTTAAATTTACTCAATAATGAAAACTAGTAATTTTAAACATATTTATTAAGTATAGCAAAATTACTTAAAAAAATGCGAGAAAAAAATATTTTATAATGTTTATTAATACGATAACTAAGCTTTAAACTGATATAAATAAAATTAATTTTTAATAACATATAATTTTAATTTAAGTTTAAATGTTTTCCAGATTTTATTCCTCATACGTTATAAAACTTAAAATTTTTATAAAATAGTAAAATAAATTAACATATTTATTATAATTTTTCTGGTTGTTGGTTAATTAAGGGATTATCGAGTCTTAAAGCTAGAAAATTTTTATAATATCAGATTAACGGTTGTTTATTTGTTTAACTGTTGATTGGGGTTAAAACTTGAATTTTACCGTTTGGTAGATTTCGAGAATTACTTCCTGATAACATCTTCAATAATAATATCATAGCTTATTAGATTATTTAACAATTTTTTTATCGCACTCTAGTAAATACAACTTTATTAATAAAACAGTCACGAGTTTTAACCGGTTTGACGACGATTTTTAGATAATTTAACCAACAAATTGCTAAACTATTATCAAAGATTTTGTTTTTTTTTTGGTAAAATTTTATAAAATTGAATTAAGAAAAGATGACGCGTTTTTAAAATAAATAAATAAATAATATAAGTATAAAATCAATATTTGCTTTTTTTAGTCAAAATTATGGACTTTTAGCGCATAGATAGTGCCTCGAAAATTGAAATACTACTCGGAAGTATTTTCATTAATTTTTATTGGTCCAGTAAAAAAAACGTGAGGTCCATCAATTTTTATGATTATCTTTACTAGTCATCATCACTATAATAAACTAAGGCTTTTTAAGCAATTGGGTTTATAGCGAAAACCTTACTATTAATTAATTCATGAGTCGCATTGTTTACGACAGAAGAGATTAGATAAAAAAAATGTATCAATAGCGGAATTTTCTTTTTCCCCAAAACACGGGGCTTCGCTCGAATTAATCATTATGAGTGTCACTTAAGTGTCGAAAGGAAATTGAAATCAATTTTTTTTGCAAACGATTTGTGTGTGTGTGTGTACAGTGTGTTGAGTCTCCTTTTTTTCTGTTTCGTTTTATTTTTCTGGACAACGTGTGATAATAATAGAATAGTTTAAAGTTTAAGGATTGTTTGTTCATTTTTTTAAAAATTTTATACTAATTTCAACAAAATTTATTATTAAACTGATAAAATTTGTTGCGCAAAAAATTATAATCATAATCTACCAGAGAATTGTTTCAGCAAAATGTTTATTGTTTACTGAGAGTCAGCGCCAGTAGTGTAAGATTATTATTTTTCTTTTTTTATAAATAGATTAATAATAGTCATCAGTCACACACGCAATACAGTCAACTCGACAGACAACTCACTCACTTCCACTTTTTATTTTTACAGTAAATATTTGTGTACTGTATATATTAAACTTCACTCTAGTCTATTCACGAGTTGCAACGAGGGTTTCGCAATACGTAAAGGTGTGCTGCATGTGAGTGTGGTGTGAACGTACGGTTCGGTAGACTTTTAACATTTACAAAGGAATCGTAAATTTTACCCATTTTACTCAATTTAATTATTTTAGATGCAAGTTACAAATTTTTATTTATTTATTTATTATTATTTTTTGATGCAAGATATGATCTCATTAAAAATGAGATACATTTGTATCACACATGAGACCTATTATTTTTATTTATTTTTTCCAAATTTTCAGTATAAATTGTGAAACCGATAACAAACCACGCCCTATGCGTCGTAAACCCCAATACACTTAGTATTCTTCGGGAGTTTTAAGTTTAATAGATATCGAATTAATACAATTTTTTTCTGTTACTCGCAGCTATAATTTTTATTTATGATAAGCAAAAAAGTGTTGAGAGTTTATAAAAAAAAGTGTTATCTGCAAAATATTAATATTATAATTTCGCGCAATGAATATGAATAATACTAATAATAATTTTACACTCGATTTTAACATTCGTTTCCTGTGCTAAAATAACAGACACACACACACACATACACTCGCTGCTTATGTAAGGATAGTAAATGTCACGTTTTTTCTCTCTCTATATTTCGCATTATATATTATTTTTTTTCTTTTGCGCTATTATTACAGTTTTCTTTCGTATAGTAGTAGTACAGTATGTTAGCACACAATTACCCGTGTATTTATTACAATGTGGTTTACATAATGAATGAACGTGTGGTTTCTTCATTGTTATTTAATATTTTGTGCATATTATTTTAATATAGTAAAACATTGAGAAAAAACACCTCTAAAATATCACACAATGACCGAAATAAGTGAACAACAATCGCGGCCAACAATTATTTGGTCAGTATTTTTGGCCATAGTTGCGATACACGCTGGCGCTATATATGGTCTCTATTTGGTGATAATGTCGGACACGCACACCAATACGATAATCTGGTTCTTCGTGATTCACTACTTAACGGCGCCGGGAGTGACCGCTGGCGCGCATCGTCTGTGGTCTCACCGCTCCTACAAAGCTAAATGGCCGCTAAGACTCATACTGATGGTGTCGCAGACGCTGGCGTTGCAGCGCGATATCTATGACTGGGCTTTGGACCATCGCGTCCATCACCGCTACTCGGAAACTGATTCGGATCCGCACAATGCGAAGCGTGGCTTCTTTTTCGCGCACATCGGTTGGGTGTTCACCGAAAAGCATCCCAAAGTTGTCGAAAAAGGTATTTGAGTTTCGCGTTTTAATGTCTTTTAATGTTAGGTTTTGTATGTGTAGAGTTATTTTTATTAGTAATGATTTGTGAACACGTGGTTATCCGTAACAAACCGGCAAAATATTGTAATTGTATTTTTTTTCTTTTGATTGACAAAATTGATATACCGTGACATCAATTTTTGTTGGTGTTGTGTGTGTGAGTGATATTTCAATGAATTACTTTGGTATTTCTGAATTAAATGTGTGATAACTGCTAATCAATATAATTAAGCATATAATTTTTTCGTTGTTACGATCAAAAAGGTTTTTAGCTGCTTTTAGCTCTTGGATTTGACATTAGATCTGTGTGTGGTTTATCATAATAATAAAATATATATATATATTTAAATCAAAATAGTATTTCAACACATTTTTATAAATAGCGTATCGCAAATGAAAAAACAAAGTTAATTATCTTCAGTATGATTCATAGTCACAATAGCATTTCAAATACCTATGTACAGTATATTTGATTACATTATATTCGGTTGCCTTGATATTCAACGACTAATGTTTTCAATAATAAAAAATATAATCAATATAACGCTAATCTTCGTCAAACAAAATTTTATAAGTACTTTAGTACTGTATTACAGAGGTTCTCAAACTATGGGTCGCGACCCAAAATAGGGTCGTTATAAAAACTTTTTGGGTCGCATGTTAGTCCAGAATTTACATTAATGATGGGTCACCATAAAAACTTTAAAAATTTATAGCAATTAGATAAGATTTAAGATTATTTCATATGTATTTGCTGATTAAGAGCATTATGGTAGAAATTGTTTTAAGTTAGAACATTCTATAAAATAACTCAACTATAATTTAAAGATATAATTTTTTAATATTGGGTCGCGAAATTTTTTTATTAAAAAATAGGGTCGCGATCCATAAAAGTTTGAGAACCACTGCTGTATTAAATAATTTGTGCAATAACTCCGTACAAACAACACTCGTTCGCAGCTTTTATTTATTTATTTTTATATTACACCTTTACCTTTGCCTTTATTTCTCAGAACTTTACATAAATTAATTTTTCTGTATAATACAATAAAATTTATTGCTCGAAAATGTTTAATTAATGGCTCAATATATGATTCAAAATTAGCTAATAACACGATAAGCAACAAATCTCGCAGTGGTGTGGACTAATATAATATTGATAATAAAAATGTGTGTGTGTGTTGAACCTATTTATGATTGCTTAGGATTAGTGATGGGAATAAGCTCAAAAATGGTGAGCTTCAGCTTCAGCTTGTCAAGCTCAAGCTCAAAAATGATGTAACTT
>JAQIVF010002807.1:0-10329 GCA_034698365.1 Steganacarus magnus | reverse complement strand
TAATTTGACGCTCACTTACGCTCAGCGCTCGAGCGTGTGCTAAAAGTGAGCGCTGAGCGTATACATTTTCCCGAGCGCGAGCGTTATTTTTATAGCGAGCGTGAGCGCCGAGCGTGTCCATCACTGATTATAATAGCGCAAAACTTTGCTGTTAACCGCACAGTACGTGACTAAACAGCATTTGCTTTGAAGTGTGTAAATAGTGGTACGATAAGTGTAGATTAATGTTGTGTAATGAGAACTATTTTTTCACTGTCAAAAAGTTATCAAATTAAAGTTACTGTTTATTGTAAAACACAGATAAAATGCGTTTGCAAAAATGAGTTTACGTCTATAAAATAGAGTGCAAACCGTTTTATTTGCAATGTATGCAAGTTTACTAAATACTTTGGAACAAATTCATAAATTTTAACAAAAAGTTTGAAAAATAAATTTACCATTAAAATGGAATTGATTCAACTGGAAAAGGTTGAGATATTACTGGACAACGATAAATTGAAGTACCAGTGCGGTGAAAATATTAGCGGTACCGTTAATATTGCTTTAAATGGAGAGTTAGAGTTGTCACGAGTGAATATTGTGTTGCGATCGATGGCTGAAGTGAAATGGGTTGAGGTTTGTGGCAGTTTATACTATAGAGACGGTTACTTGTATCGAGATATTAAACAGCATTTGAACGTTGTTTTCGATATACCGGATAAAAGTATGCATTTCGTAATTTTATACATTGAAATATTTTAAACTTTTAGATAAAATTATAATTATATTGCATTATTTCAAAACTTCGCACAGATTGCGCATAATTATTGTTTTTAGATTGTTTATAGCTATCAATTTACTTAACTTTGGTGTCATTTCATTATTATAGTTCGCAACACAAAGATCTCAAAAGGAGAACACAGTATACCATTTGAATTCAAATTACCAGATGAGTGAGTTATGTAGCTATTGTTGATTTATTATAAGCAACAGTTTGTAAGAGAATAAGGTTAAAAAATTATAAATACTTGTAAGAATGCTATGAATCTTTTAAAATATATCAACCTGTAATTAACTCGATAAAAAACCTAAAATTAAGCAATAAAATTATTTTTTATTACTAAAGTTAAAAATACATATTGTAGGCACACTTGTTCTCTACAAATGCCCTATATTTTAGATGATAAATTTTATATACGGAAAATTTTTATATATTCGGTAAAAATACATAGTGTAGGCACGCTTGTTCTCTACCGTACAAAACCTATATTTTAGATGATAAATTTTATATAAGTTATGGTATATGCTTTTGCCTATTCATTTAATATTTACTCAGTATTCCGTCGTCGTTTGAAACATCTCACGGTTTTATTAATTACTGGATTGAAGTGATTATTAATAACGATTCATTCGATGAGGAACTATATCACGACAAAAAGCATTTCACAGTTGAATCACCATTTCGCCACAATTTACACGTAAATGTTTCATTAATTTTAAAATCGTCTAATAGTTATCAGAAAATATTTTAACTTAAAAAATGTGATTATAAATAGTTGTCAGTTGGTGGTGGAACGGAAAAGGAGTTGGGAATATTGAATCTGGGAAGTGGTAAGGTTCGCATCGATGCTTCCATTAGAAAAAAGGGTCACACACCAGGTATGTGTCAAAATATGTTCGCTAAAAACGTTTCCATTTTATAACATAATTGTATTTAAAGGAGAGACCGTTGAAGTACATTGTCTGGTGACAAACAATTCAACGGTTGCAGTCACACCTCGCGCCTCTTTTTACCAAATACAGATATATATGGCTAAAGAAAGACACAAGACATTGGGATACACGAGCGATGCAGTGGTTGCAGAGATTGTGAATGCTGGCCAAACTAGTGATCAGACAATATGTGTTCAGTTACCGACTGACGTATCGCTATCGATAAAGACTGCAATGATTTCGATAAAATACTTTCTTCACGTTACGCTCGATATTCCACACGCAATCGATTTACACGTAAATTTGCCGATTATTATAACAAACGAGTTCGCATTGAATGATAGAATTGCATCATTTTTATAATTTCTCTATTAATCGTAATTAATTTTACTATTCCTTCATAGCTTAGATCGCCTATAATATGTATACGTTATATTTTATTATTTTAAATTTTTTAACCTTTTGCTAATCAGATAACTTATATAAACAAGAAAATAAAATTTAATAATAAATAGAATTTAAATTTTTTGTAATTGTGATTAATATTACTTATTGTACAACTTCTTTAATGTTAACTTTAAATTAAGATAAACTTACGAGTTTTCAATTGTGAGCTTAAATGATTGTAAATAATACTGTAATAATAACAAATATTAATGTCAAGCTTATAGTTTTGACAATAATCTGTTTGTCAATCAGCCCGTAATAAATAGGGCATTGAAAATCGTTAGAAAAACGGGTGCCAAATCGTTTAACAATCGTTAGTTAAAATTGTCAAATTCGATAGAAAAAATCTTTTGATATTTTTTTGAAATTTTTTAAAAAAATTAGTTTATTTATCAATTATATTGTTGCGGTACTGGACACAGCACCGCTGTTTGTATTGATCTTAACCTTAAATCTATTAGAGAACTCTAATAGATTACCATAAAAGGTCACTGAACCAAATTAACTTTATTATAGCACTATTTAATACAAAAGAATGCGTTTTAATTAATAATAGAAGAGCTTCAAAATAAATGCGTGTTAACTGTTAGGCTGTTAACATAGAAGTGAAGCGTGCAATGTGTTGACGTGAACAGTCAATGTGATAATGCTTAGAAATAATAAGTATATGTGAGCTTATATAACAGAGTGATCATTAAATGCAATGTGATTAATCTATAATAAGTACTTAATGTGAATATAATTTGTATATGAGTCACAAATAATATGTTAACTATGAGTGTACATGTGAGTGTAATAACAAGAGATTAGTAATATGTGAATAACTAATAGTTTAAGCAGTGCTGAGTAAATAAGTGAAAGAGTATAACAACTAACATTTACAATGATAGTACTATGAATAATTAGGGGTTACTTTAGGGTTGTAACAACATAATTTTTTAAATCGTTTATAAAATAAATTTGAACTTCGCAACTGGATTTTTTTAGACTCCTAATAGACTATTGAATGAAAATTTAGAGAAAATTTTCGTCAAGATTTATCTCCTCGGATAAAACTAAAATTCTTTCTGCATAATTATCAATTAATTTACAAATTTTTATGTATATTTGGTGTCTTAGAAAAGATCTTCAGCTTTTTTGAAAATAATTAGTTTAGATTTAACCGATTATTTTCTTATTTTCTAATATTTTTAATAAAATCGTTAGAAATATACAGCTTTTTTGATGCGAAGACAAAATTCAAATTTTCATTTTTTTATTCAAACTCAGACATAACAGTTGGCGACAGTTATAGAGAGATTGTTTTATGCGCACTACATATTGATACTGCAATTAATGACAATTTTTTTCGTAATTTATTTAGTGTTTTGCGTCATTAATTTCTGTATCAATATGTAATGTGCTTAAAACAATCTCTCTATAACTGTCGCCGACTATTGTCTGAGTCTGAATAAAAAAATGAAAATTTGAATTTTGTCTTCGCATCAAAAAAGCTGTGTTCGTTAGTTATAATCATAATCGTTAGAATCGTTAGAAAAATTTAAGTTAATTTTACATTATTTACGATTGTTTATGCTATTCTAATACTTTAAATACAAAAATTATTAACTTTTTTGGAATCGTTAGTTAACGATTTTCAATGCCCTAGTAATAAACAACTTCACTAATAAACTTAAAAAGTTAATTTTGAATTAGAATGAAAAGCATTTTTGTGAAGCTTGAAACGTCTCCGCACATGTTAGCACAGATTAGGGTACAAACTGTACGGGTTTCAGATATATAATCAATACACTTATAACCGATACAATATCGTTACAAGAGTTACACCTCAAACGGGGTTTGAGGCCTGGCCTCAACTCCGCTAAACGCCTGGCGTTTAGAGAAGTGACTAAATATCGGGGGTGTCCACCAGTTAGCTATTGCTAACACTCGCTAAAACTTTGCTAATTTAAATCTACAACCTGTTAATACCACGTTCCGTATATACGCCCAACACGTGTTCTGCGACACTGGTTCCGTTACGTCCGTTAGTGTTACGTCTCGTTCCGCGTTGACGTTATCCGATAGTGTTGTCCGTTAGCGTTACGTCTGTAATCGTTCCGCGTTGACATCCGATAGCTGAGTCCGTTAGCGTTGTTGCAGTCGTGACGAGACTCGATGAGTTGAGAGTGAAAGGAAGTGAATATTATTGACAGAGAAATGAGATAAAGTATGAGAGAAAGAATGAGTTATTAGTTATTAGATTCAGAAGACCAAACCAAAATACTTCTTAATAATTGAAATCATTGGCGAAACACAATTTAAAATAAATGATTTTAATTTAAATGAATTTATTAAAGATATAGAGATCGTTATAAACTGTTATAATAAGTATCAGAAAATAATTATAAAATGGTATATCAAATAATGTGAATGTGAGGCTAACGCTGATACAACTAAATATTGAGCTAAAAATATGAATTAAACTTCTCGTTCTGAGCTCTGAGTTCGGAATCGTTGTTATTCAAGTGGCGGTCTAACTGCCACTGAGGAGCCAGTCAAACTAACACACTCAGTATATCAGTGGCATTTAGCCATAAATAACGTGTTTATTATTTCCGCTGATTTGCACGTTTCATCTGCCCTCCTATTGGACCGTCTCGTCCTCGTGAAGCTCATCCTCGGCCAGTCTGTTAACGCAATCCATAGCTCGTACCATCACCCAAACGCTACCAACGAAGCGTATGATAGATACCTCGTCCTCGGAATGCAACTGCCTTTTCTGATTACTTCTTCAATGAGATTTTATGACGTGGTATTATAGTAATGCTCATTCTTACAATTAGTATGTGTTAACAGTAAAAGTTGTTAAAATGTACTTTTTTTTCTTTCCGGTCGCCTAGCAACCGGCAAGGTTCACCCCAGTGGTCAACACCCGATAAAGATTTTTATTATAACATAAATTGTTTAATAATTTTATATATGAACAAAAAGGAATTAGATTGTCAAGTTTAGGAGATACGGTAAGTCTCCTTATATGTATTTAATGTTTACAAATTTTAGGGATAAATTTTTATTAATAATTGTGTTGTTAAAACCGTAAGACATATCTCGGGTAAGTTTCTGAAACAACCTGAGGCTTACTCCTAGAGTAAGTAAAAGATTAAATTAAATTAAGGGTTTTTATTGAAATTTTTTCACATCCACTATATCTGTAATGTGTTTTAAATTTGTTATTATTTTTGTGTGTGAATTAATTCATTAGTGTTGTTAGTGTTGTTGTCATTCTGTTGACTAAAATCTGTTAATACTTCGGGAAATAATTATAACAAAAAAGGTTTTTAAATTAAATAAACAGTTGTGAAACCAATTCAATACTTTGAAAGCGATATCTCTCTTGTAGATATCGTATAATAGTTTTATATAATTAATGAATATTTTAAAATTGATAATTTTATAAATCGAGTGTTGCCCGCTCGGCAATACAAAATAAGATCGAGTTCTGAACCTGACCCCAGTCAGATCTCTGAGATCTGAGTCAATTACGTATATTAATCGTTGTCAGATCTATCTGGAATAGACCTGAACAAACCGTAATCTATCTATTTACTCTTATATTTATTTTTATCATATATTTTTAAACGGGTTATATGAATTAAATCTTTGTCTTCTGGAACTTTCAATCTCGAATAGCACGGGAGATACCTTTTTTATTATTGGATAAGAGCCCTCAAAACATTTTCTAAACTTGGTTTTCAACATTACTAAATCACCTTCATCTATATCTAAGGACCCCTTATTTTTTTTTCTCGTAGGGCAGTCAACATTATTGACTGCCCTCCCCTTAGAGGTCACTAACACTTCTACTTCTGAAATAACATTTTGATCGTGCTGTTCGCCTGGCTAACGGTCTGATGAGGCGGCAGCCGCCCTAACCTCAGGTATAACAACCTGTGATGCAAGTATCGGAATCTCATAGTTTTCTATTGGAAGTTGTTTTAATTCTATATCAATGGGAGTTGTTTGAGTTCCAACATTTTTAAAGAAAAGCCAAAAATTTCTTAAACGTAGTTTGTTTGCAATAAATTTACATTGTCTTTTCTGCTTCGGGGTTTAATTTTATTTACTGTAAGGAATTATCACAAGATTATATAATGAAAATAAATTATTTATTGTATAATAGTTTATATTTTATTTTAAATTTTTCTCATAAAAATCGGACTCATGACGTTTAAAAAGATCAATCTTTGATGATGTATTCCTGGCTAATTTTTTCCTGATTTTTGAGTTCGTTATTAATCTGTTTTTCAGGTTTTAAAAGTTATATATTTGGATTACACTGCTGCCTGTCTTAAGTACTTGAGTATGAGAGTTCCGTTCCTAAGACACAACCGTCGATTCAACTGCACTAAAGTTGATCTCGAGTTACCGACGAATCGGTGCGTGAAAGATTGCCACAAAATTATACGAACGTTGTTCGGGTGTTTCGAGTGTAGGGTGTACTCAAAAACTTGGTAGAACTCGTACTCGAACTTATGTATAAGATTGTGGCAAGTATCGTCTTTTACGAGTAGTCCCAAAAGTCGGTATATCAAAACTACTAAAGTATTAGTTCTTATGTTCAACAATCTTAAACGCCGAATTAAAAACTTCAGTCAAAATTTAGGACACAAAGCTTTAGTGGTCCCTAGTAGAGCAGTTTCGTGAAACGTTACTTCGCCCGTGATTTACGCGATTTGACTGTTTTACAGAAGTAAGCGAAGTTCCTGGCAGTCTCGCCAAATGTAACACTACGCGAGTGTCACTCACAAAGCACTTGTCGCTGTGCGGCTGTGAATTACCTCACAGGTCGAGTTTGCTGGACAACGGATGTAAATAACCGAACAATTATAATACTTAATAATACTTTTCAATAAATTGAAACTTTAATCGAAAATACAAAACACTTCGTACATAAATAATTGAATGATTTTATAAAAATAACACTTGATTTAGTGAATAAATGATTTATACAAAATCGAGGTAAGTAAAAACGGAGATCATTAATTAAAGCGAACACTTTAGGAACCAAAATAGGAATGAATCAAAAGTGCCAAAACTCTCAAACTTAACTCTTTTTGACCTCCGCCTGGGCTGAAATCTCAAATCCCAGGACTCGCTAATTTATTGCCAATTCCGCACCTTTCACTCTTTTTGTTTGTGCTGCCTGCTTCTGAGAAGCAATAAAAAATAATGGAGCGATGCTAAGAATGATAATAATAATAATAATAATAATATGAAAATCAAAAACAGATGTGAAGCGCTTTGTTGTCACGTTCTTCGGTGGTCACTACTCGTTCTATCATTTATAAAATAAAATATCAAATGATTCAATGGATTATAAAAAAACTTTTAAATGTGCACTTTTTATACATAGTTTAGAATAATGTAATCATGCGAATCTCTCTTTTTATCAATCGATTTTTTGGAAATATTGTTTTATTAATTTTTTATTCATCCCTCAAATGTCTTCGAGTAAAAAATAGTGTCACGATAAATATAGAGTTTAGTTCACATAAGCATTATAAAAATAAAAATGCAATTTCAAGGTTTTGACTCTTATTCAATTACTGTTTGCTGATGAATAGAATCAACAAAAAACAACAATATCTCAACAGATAGCGTTAGTGTAATAGTGTTTGCACCATAATGTTTGTAATCAACAGGTTTTTCGTTAAAAAATACTGATATACAGTTAATGTAACTGTACGTACAGTCTGTAGTTTGTCCGCTATTTCTGCAAAATAATTTTTTAATAAAAAGTTAGTAAAAGTATTTTGACAGAAAGAATGGAGTCGATTGAACTGGAAAAAGTAGTGATATTATTGGATAACGATAAAATTAATTACCAGTGCGGCGAAACTATTAGAGGTATGGTTAATATTGCGTTAAATCGAGAATTGAATTTGTCACGAGTGAACATTGTGTTGCGATCGATGTCTGAAGTGAAATGGATGGAAATTATTGGCGTTAAATACTACAGAGAAGGTTACACTTATCGCGACCATCAACAGTATTTGAACGTTGTTTACGAAATACCGGACAATAGTATGCGTTATTTAATAGAACTTTATTTAACTTTTATTAAAACAATTATCAAAAGTTAGAACATTTCATACATATTACTTAACTTTTTTTAGTTTTCGAAAATGCGAACATAATAGGCGAACATAGCATACCATTTGAATTCAAATTACCAGATAAGTAAGTTTTAACGCTATAAATGATTGAATTCAATGAATACTCAAGCGATTGGTCGACAATAATTTTGTATAAATAGTGTTCGGAATCATGATTGCAAACATTTATTTTCTTTGAAAAATATCTAAAAAATTTGTAGCACAAAATATAGGCCGCGCTCTAACTTAATGTTAAAATTCAATTTTATTTATTACGTACTAATACTAAAGCAAAATTTTGTTATTCAATCTGTTCTCTTATCATTATGCGTAAACTATTAATTATTTGTTATTTTGTGTTTTTAACCCGAGAAGTATTCCATCGTCGGTCGATACTGCTTATGGTTATATTAGTTACTGGATTGAAGTGATTATTAACGACGATTCATTGCCGCGCGATGTTTATCGCGACAGAAAATATTTTACTGTTGAATCGCCTTTTCGTAGCAATTTATACGTAAAATTTTTTAGTATATTCACAAGAAGTAATATTAATTTTAAAAAATGTCATTTATAACTAGTTATCAGTTGGTGGCGGAACAGAAAAAAATATTGGAGTGTTATTTTTAGGAAGTGGTAAGGTTCGCATCGATGCCGCTTTAAAACAAAAGGGTCACTTGAAAGGTTTGAGATTAAAAACTTTGTAATACATGTTTTCAACAAAACGTTTTAATTTTACAGCATTTTGTATTAATAGGTGAGACTGTAGAAGTACATTGTCTGGTGACAAACACATCTACCGTTGCAGTCACACCTCGCGCTTCGTTCAATCAAACGCAAATATTTATGGCTAAAGAAACACATAAAACAGTGGAATATTCGAGTCAACCGGTTGTTGGCGATCAAGTAACTGCTGGCCAAACCCGAGAGCAGATCATCTCAGTTCAGATACCGACAGATATATCGCTATCGATAAAGACTCAACTAATTTCGATTAAATATTTTATTCACATTACGCTCGATATTCCTCACTCCATAGATCTACACTTAAATTTGCCGATAGTTATAACAAATGAGTACGCATTAAATAATACAAACGAAGCAACTTTATAATCTCACACTCATTTCAAATATTTTTAATAATATATGTACGATTATTTTAATTATTTTTGATTTTTAATAATAATGAATAATAAGATTTTATATAATTAAACTATACTAATGATGCGCTTATTCACTAAACTTTTAAGACATTTGATGCGCACACTGTTTTATTTGATCTCTATTTCAATAATGTTTCGTTTTGTTTTTAAACATCCTTAAGTAAAATTAAGTTTCAGGGTAAATATAGAATTAAGGTCACGTAAGCATTTGACAAAAATTAATTCACTAAGAAAATAATAATACTTAAATTTTGTGGTTATAACTTTGCGAGATAATTATAAATCTAATTTCATAGATCTGTTTTAAAGATCTGATTAAGCATATTTAATATTATTAATAAATTTTGTTTAATATAAGTTGTGAGTAAAGTTGATGTTTCTAGAAAATTTTTGTTCAAATTTTTATTAATGATGAGTTGAGTCAATGTCAGAAAACACGTACAGTTAAAGTGAAAAAAGGATGAGAATTCGCTATGAATGCGGAATCAAGGTTTAAATTGCGCAAACAAAATACTTAACAAACACAACACTTTAATAATTTTTTTTTCATCTATTGCAGTATTTTCTTGAAAATGTAAAAAATTTTTTCAAAAGATGAAAATTATTCCATGGCTTAATTAAAAGACTGATAATACATTTGTCCGAAATTTTTATTCTTGATTCATTAATACTGCCACTGAAATCAACTGTATAACAACGATAAAATAGAGTTTTTCATTCTAGTACCTAAAACTAAAATATGGATTCCTATTAGACTTGTAAACGGGTACCCGAAAAGTCGGGCCGCCCGCGGATACCAGACAAATGTCTCGAGTCGGGCCGGGTTCGGGCTTCAAAAATAAAATGTCGGGTCGGGTCGGGTTTTGAAAATTTTTGTGAAAACCCGACTT
>JAQIVF010002806.1:0-10329 GCA_034698365.1 Steganacarus magnus | reverse complement strand
GCCTTTAATACTAGCACTTCAGCAATTGTTGCACAATCAAGAGAAAAAACTTATTTCTTCAATTTATTAGGAGTACTTGAAATATCTTCATTATCTAGAGAATGACTAATCCAATGTACAGTTTTCCGCGACAACCGATAAGTAAAGTTTTATTCTCGTGTGATTGCAAAGTTACAGCATTATTGTAACAGAAATTTTGTTCGCACCAAAAAAATTAGTGTTGTTTAATGCAAATTTTTTTTAGTTGTGAGTTAATCGTTGAGTAACTCAGTGAAAAAATAGTTCAAATCTCGCCTGAATAGGGGGCATTAAAGACTTTACTAATTTTATTTTATTTATATAAAGAAATCGTTAATTAAATAGGAAGCACTTTTGTTAATGAGCCGACTTCTAGAAAACTTAATAAACTAGTGTTTAGTGAAAAATTGAGAAAAAATACAATATTGAAACGTATCATATAATGTTATTTCTATAGATGAACAAAAGCTTAGCTAGATCTGAGCTAGCTGCAGCTCGAGCTGATTTTCAGCTTAGTTATTGGACTTTTAGAGCTGAACACATCAGCTCATCTCAGCTCAGCTTTTAGCTCAAGCTCAAGGAGTGACCTGAAAATTTAAAAATAGTGAAAAATTAATATTTTATAAGTATTCCAAATGTTTCAACTTTTTTTTTGATTTTATTAGAGATATTAATAATTAGAGATCCAAAAAATAGCAATTATTGTATATAAAAATAGCGCTATTAATAGCATTAAAAATTGGCCAAAATAGCATTAAAAATAGCATTTATTATTTAAAGTAATTAATGAAAAAATTATTATTTTGATAAAAATATTTTTTTATTGAAGATTATAAACTTATAAATTTGCTATCTGTTGCAAACTTTCTATATAAAATCAAAAAAATTTACGGGAATAATCCTTTAGTTTTCAAAATTTTGTGAGCCATAGGAAAACTCATCTGAATTTAACGATAATTTTTTATTTTCCTTAAAATAGCATATAAATTTTCAAAAATAGCATAATAGCATTTAATGTTAAAAATAGCAAAAAATAATAATTATAAACATGCATAAAACGACTCCTAATCATCCAACTTGTTCATAAATTGCATTATATGCTTCTAATTTATGAAATAAAAAAGTAGCAAATGCTATTATTTTGGATCTCTAATAATAACTAAAATAGTAATTATTTTTTTCGTTCATCAGATTATAAATTTAATCGCATTAAGTAAGTGAATTAAATATCAAACTAAAGTTTTAAATACTTATCAATAAATGCGGGCTAAAAGACATTTCATTTTGTACTTGTAGTTCAATTTTGCTAAATTCGCTGAGATGTGATTTGTAATAATTGTTATGAGTTGTAAAATTAGGTTATTGAATGTAAATTGTATAATGTTTTGTGCATTCTATAAATAAGGTATAATTTCAATCATAACTTGTAAATTGAAACACGATTTATGGTTATGTGGTACATAGAAATCGAATACATTATTAATTTTAATAACTTCAAATTTATTTAAAATAATTTTTAGTTAATTTTATTTAGTGTTTGTTTTGAGTAGAGTTTCCGTCAACCAAATCTGCAAAACATGTGGAAAATTCATTCACTTTAGAGTTGATGCATTTTTTAATTCTTAAATATTTAAAATAAATCTATATATTTTCATATTTTGTTTGTCATTTGTCATCTATAACGTAAGTTTTACTGGTATAGACATTCGCAATAATAATCTCATACA
Organism: Steganacarus magnus; assembly: GCA_034698365.1. Lineage (NCBI taxonomy): Eukaryota > Metazoa > Arthropoda > Arachnida > Sarcoptiformes > Steganacaridae > Steganacarus > Steganacarus magnus. The sequence goes on along the minus strand of JAQIVF010002806.1, from coordinate 8,584 downwards.
AGAAGCGAGAGGTTTCACTAATTCACACGAAAAGGTTATTTTGTTAAACATTATCTATTTAGTTAGTGTGGGTTACTATAAACATAATTATAATAAATTAAATATTATGGACACCAACTCAATTCAACTTCAAATTCTTAATCCAGTTTATTCATTCGAAAACTTATAGCTCAATAATGCCTTCTAATTTCATTCAATCGCTTATACATAAAATTCATTGTACATAACATTACTGATGTCGACAACATATAAGGATGTTAAACAAATCATCATCATATCATTTGTATATAATTTTACATCCTTTTAATCATTCCCTATTGTTTCTAATAACAAACCTACTATAATATTCATATGTAATACTAAAATTTTATGCACTACTGTCGATCGACCCTACTTTTGTTTAATTTTATGACAGAGCGAACGTTGTTCTCTCGTGTATTGTGAGGGGTAGTGATACGAGTGAATCACATCAACGTGCGATTGCTAACGAATTACTTAAGTTAACTATTAATAATTTACTCTATTATTGAATGATTCTTATAATATAGTATTACTCATTTTTGATATTTATAATCATGACTTATGTATTAAGTGTATGAGAAACTCTTCAATCTATTGATATTGACTGAAGTCGCGAACAGTCGACTCATCATATTATTTTATGATAAAATTCGTTGTGAAAACGTGTAGATAGAAAAATATAGTGAATTTTAAAACAAATATCCGAATTTAGTTTAATTTATTTTAATTACTCAATACAATTCAAGAATTTTTCTCCGCCACTGAAAAGTGACTGTCCATCGGATGTGCAGTTAGTGTTTAACACCTGTTTCTCGTAATGCTCTCTATTCTCGTAAATCCAATACATTCTGCAGTCACACTCTAATTGCATGTCTTTATTAACGAAATTAATCGTATTTCCACTCGACAATACTGATCCAAATATATTTCTATCCAAATATTTTAATCCGTGACTGTTATAAAACCTCAGTTCGAATGGAGGGTTGATGTGTGCAAACGTTTGCGGTGTAAAACTACAACAAAAATTAATTATTTTAATTAATGATTTACACTTTATTAAATTCTATTACCTCTTATTAGTGAGATTAGGCATACCACCAAAATAGATATATAAATTTTGTTTGCCTTTATTACGAAAATTGTAAGCATAGTCATGAATAACTTCAATCGCATTATTATCCACTCCTAATCCCTCTAAATTTCTTAACTCATAGAACGCATTATTGCCCATCGTTTTTAGGTTCGCGTTCGCACATACACATAGAGATTTTAATTTGTTTAATACAGTGAACGCATTCGATGGCAAAGTGGTCAGCGCTGTGTTACTTATTTGAATGCTTTCGATATTAATCATTGAATTTAATGCGTTAAAAATATTATTATCCGCTAAATTATCCTTATTTATATTATAAGGCACATTATTCAGGAAAAAAATTTTTACAAATCCATTCGTTGATATAAATGCGTGTGTATTTATTTTCGTCAAATTAAGTGCACCTTCAATGTGTATGTCCTCAAACGTGATGTCATGAAACAAATTGATACCGAATTCTGCGATAACAGTGTTATTAAAGTGGAATTGTTTAAAGTGTTTGTCGGTGTCGTTCAATGAATCGCTTATTGATGTGAACATAACTTTCAAATTATAATACGTATTACCGCCACACCATATGCTATCCTCAGTACAAATGCATGGCAACAATAACTCACTCGATGGACATTTCGCATCACTGATCGAAATCAGTTGACATGCAATTAGTGTGCAATACTTGAGAATTAATTCTAAATTATTAATTAAAAGCAAAAATAAAATATAAAAAAAGTTAGATTTTAAAATTATAATAATAATAAAAATAATGCTTACGTGTCTTCATATTCACTAAATGAGTTTATCTATTAGTTTATAGTTTATTTCTAGTATACTGTATAATACGTTTTGTACTCTTTATCGCAATAAACGTTCAAATTGTGATATTAATTTCAAATATAATGACGATTAGTATGTATTTTATCTGTAAATAACACATGCAATGTCTCATTATTGTAATTTGATAAAGCAGTTAACAACAAGTTTTTATTTGAGATTTTTTAAATTTTAAATTTTAAATTTTATAATATCAGGCATACAAAGATATTTTATGGTTCGAAGTTTTAAGTTTAGCCTACATTTTTGTATTGAGCTTACGCTTAGATTCTAAAGCAATTTAAAAATTTAAGTCTATTATAAATTTTACACTAATCAACTTATCAACTTATCAACTAATCAGCTAATCAACTTAAAATTGAGCTTAGCTGATAAGCTGACATTTTATAGATCACTTTATATATTTAAAGTCGATGTCGAATTGACAATATCAGTCCGTCGGTGTGTGGTGTGTTTTGGCAGATTTATTTACAGAGAAGTTTGTCACTTGCATACCTCTTCTTAATACAAGTGATAACTTGATAGACGTCGCTCAATATTATTAATATAAGTAATAATTAGCTAAACTAGCAATAACTAAATCCCTTTTTACATGATGCTAGCAATGTTTAAAAAACTTATAAGGGGGATCGTACTACTTATAAATCATTAAATTATAACGCCTTAAAATCACAAAATATTTTTTTCTCAGCTTTCAGGTCTTTCATTTTTAAAATTCTTTCTCTTTTAATTTTCTAGGTTTAATTCTCTACAAGATAGACCCCACTTTATGTTGTATGGAAGATCGAGAACATATAGTAATTAAGTTTAGAAACTTATTCAATTTTTTTTTCATTTTTATATATCTATCATACAAATTTTTCTGCTATTTATCCAATAAAAATCTTTTAATTATCTCTTTTAGTTTACCCGCAAATTTTGTTTCTTTTTGTGGGTCATCATCCCTAGATAAAACAGATTTTTAATCACAAAAATTTGCTCTGAAAAATAGAATCTCTCATTTTGGAAAAACATCTGGGCATCAAAACTCTTAGATTATAGATTGTTCTTATTTCTTGTTAATTTAAGAAACTACTTGTGTTAGTACTAATTAACTTTTTAGATAGTAATAATAATAATTATTAAAATAATAACAATAGAATATTAGTTAGATATTAGAAATAAAATAAATCTTCAAATTATTCTAAATTTCAAGCTGAAATCTCAATATCGCGATCTTAAGCTAAATTCATAACTTAAATATTTGAGAGCTGAGCTGAAATTCAGCTATACTTCACTTTAGCTATACTTCAATTTTATGTAGCCTTTTATTAATTTTTTTAATTTTTTTTTAAATTAAGCCGTTTCGCGGATTAATTGATTTATCGTACGGACGCATACCGTAGAGATGTGACACATAGTTCACACTAGAAGTGAGATGTATTGATATCACAAAACGCAATCAGTTCAATAAATATTTAGGAATATGATAATTAAACACTGAATGAAATGACATGACATTATATGAAAAACATTCAGTATAAATTTCATAAGTTTTGAGGCCAAAAAATTACTTTTTAATTATGAAACGCAGCGTTACTGTATCGGTTTAATTTTATTTGAAAATTATATGTTCGGTTCGGTTGGACGGAGGACTTAAACGGACGACAACTCTTATTAGGGTTGCGCACACCGAGCTCTTTCCTGTTATTAAATTAATTGCAGAAATAATTCCGAATATATGCGTTAATACAGCCACTCTTTGCCAAACAAATTCCTACTTATATTTCTCGTTTTCATTTCGGTTTTGTTAGAATTCTTGGTCATCGGTTTGTGGTGCGATTATTTGATAATAATATTAATAATAATAATAATAATAAGCTGTGTTATTCGTTATGCGTTATATTAAAAATAAATACCTTTAATGATTAAACATTAATTTTTAATGATAACTTTTTAAACTTTAGAATAAATTTTCTAGTCTTTTTTAAAGGTAATTTATTTTCTATGCATGTTTGTCGATAAAAAATACGTGCACAACAATAAAGACATTGTCTATATTATAAAAAGTAAGGGTATTATATTATAAGGGTTAAACGTTATTTTACTGAATAATGATAAAATTAAAATTAATGTTTCCATATCGTCAATCTCTAGTAATAAAAATAGAAATAATTAATTATTTTAATGATTTTAATTTATAATTACTCCAAATTTGGTTTTTTGAATATCATCTCGATATCAAAGCTTGAGCTGATCTAAGCTGGTATTAAATCTTTGTGAGTTGAGCTGATTTTTTCAGCTGTTTATCTCTAAAATCTGAACTTAAAATCAGCTCGAGCTGCAGCTAGCTCAGCTCCAGCGAGCTGTTGCCCATCTCTAGTGATAATAATAAAAATATTCAATTATTTTAATGTTTATACTCAAATGACTAGAGATGTTATTTTGTTAATATTGGTAACTTTAACTATTTTGATAATTTAAAATTTCGAGCATAATTACACGGTTGGGGGGTCTTGAATGAGTATTAACCCCTAGAAAAATGGAGATTTGAAAAATTGTCTGCTAAATCCGATGTATTTTTGACGCCCCTGAAAGTTTTTTGCCAAAATGAGAAAAAATTGCCGTTTAAATCCAGTGATATTTGACACACAAACCCCAAGAATTTTCAGAATTTTTGTTGTAGACCTCTCTAGAGATTTGTAGCGGAGTGTAACAATGATCTCAAGTCATAATTTAATATGCGACAAAATGCATTGATTTTATTTTTTTACATTACTTTTTTTTCAACAGAGTTAGTTTGTAGAATTTGTTTTTTTTAGTAAAGTAAACAATTAGCCTAACAATTTATTTACAAAAACAAAATTAAGTAAAATAGTAATGTACCCAAAAGGTGTAACATATTTACACTAATATTAGATATCGATCGATTTTTCAGATCTCAGACAACAGTTAATCCTAGATATAAAGGTTTTTGAAATAATTAATTTTAAAATAAATATCAAAAAAGAGAAATAACCTTTTCTCAACAAATAGTGTGTTAATAGAAATATTAAATTATAGTAATTACATTCTAATGACAATAAATGTCATTTTGTTAAATTTTTTAATTATTATGACAAAATAAAAAGCAATTAATGGCAAATTAAACTTGCCTTATAATGAGGTTTTTTTTAATAGAGAGGGTACATGTTTTATATACTATTGAATTAATTATTAAGTTTGCCATGCGTTTCGACCAATTGAAAACTTTTACCGCAATTCGACATTAATTGTCGGTACAGATGTCAGAACTATGAATACTGTAATTGAAATCGTAATTTAAATTATTTCTGTTTTGCCTGCGAATTCAAGATTATTTAAATTTACATTTATAACATTTATGCTAAAAAAATCTATTAGTTATGGTAATTTATAAGATTAATTTTATAACAGCTCGTGTATAAAAGTATAAAATTTTATCCTTTAATAATTTGTTAAATGAAATGATTGAACTTAATTTTTTAGATTAATTAAATTCTTATTGCTATCAATAAATCGAGTGTCAACACAACTGTCAATTGAGTCACGCTTAACACGACGCACTTCTGCACTGATGTGAATGAAAATATTTGTATTATTCTTATTAAAACTATTCATTCAACGAAAAATGATTAAATTAGTATTAATCGGTTGCATGTTTTACCAGTTAATTCTGGTCACATTACAATACACGCTTTATAAAACAACAGTGAAACTAACAAACGGTACACAAGACGAACAACTCATTCCATCGATCAGTTTCTGTCTGCTATGTAAACACGATTTATTCAAATTGATTAATTATAATCGCAACAAAAACATATTGATTGTCGATAATATATTTAAATTGTTAAGGTTTCATATTAGTGTCGACAGTGGATCAATATTATTGTATAACGCAAGCGATTTAGATGAGAGTGACACTCACTTTTCTCCGCTATGTATAACGTATTTCAGTCAACAAAACACTGACAATCGGCAAAAGTCATCACAAATCGTAGCAAAAAAACAACAAGTTATAATTAATTACGAAAAGCGAGTTAATTTCTCGCTAGTAATTCATCCGAGCGATACAATGCCTGGTTTATTAAATCATTACAATCGGTGTTCGATGAGTTAAACGGAAAATTTATTCACACGCAATGTTAGCCAATAACACGTGATCACACAAGTATTGCTTGAATTTCCGTACGAAACAAACTGTGTTGTTTCATCATAGCTTATTGAATAATTCACAACTAATGACGCTTAAAAATCTAAAACCACTCAATTCTCGTTCAAAATATTGTACCAAAAAGTCGGAATTAGTCTCAATTGACAACAATTAACGATGAAATAGCATTTTAATTTACAAAACAATTCACAAGATATATTCAAACTGTGCGTAAACATATTCATAAAAAATCTGGAAAAATATTTCTTGCACTTCGCTGTCGAAAAGATATGTTATGTTCGCAAAACATGTTTTTATAAAATCTCATCGCGCATATCATACAGCGAAAAGTGTATTGTATTGTGTACAGTATTAGCTGATAAAACAGTATGAATATTTTGTATGTTTTACCAACTAATACTGTTCACAATGAGGCAACCGAACCACAAATATTACGAAGCGATTGCTCAATAATCAAAATTGTATTTCTAAAGTTTATTCGAAAAAATATTAATATGTTTTAAAACAATTACTAATAATTTTTAATATAATAACTCATAGTTTCCTGTTTAATAATCACTTGAAATTTAGCTCTCAAAGAGAACTGATTAAAATCAAAAGTTTAGGTACGTTTTTACTAAAAAGTTTTCTTTTATTTAATTAAAAATAAATGATTTTCGCAAAAGCGAATAAAACTATACAGTTTGTGTTTATCGAGATGATTGTCACAAACTAATTCAAATAAAAGTCAAGTGAAATAACTGTTAGATTCAACTTCATTTCGGTCTTGAGCTGTCGCTCTTCTTTGCGCTTAAGTGATCAATCCGTCCGAAGGTTCGATTTTCACGTATTAACCACTCTTAGCGTACTTGGTTGGAGTACTTTTAGCAAACCTCAAGCGGTTTTGGTTATTTTAAAACCAATACTCACTTTTCTCCGTTCTGTGCGATGTATTTCAATCAAATATCCACACATCTCTAACACACCGCGAATTGTTGGCGTAGAAACTAAGATTCGCATTAAGTTACGAGAAATTAAGCTAATTTCTCAGTAATAATTCATACAAGCGATACAATTCCTCGTTTTCTCGCTCACGACGATCGGTATTCGATGAAAACGGAAAAGTCATTCACAAGTATTCAATACCAAATACTGCTTGAATTTTCGTATAAAAACAAATTGTGTTAATAATACACGGAATCCTGGCTTATTTAACAATTCTCAAAGAAGTATTGATGATAGGGCGTAGGTTGGAGGTCGTTTACGACGGGATTAACGACCCCGAGATACCCGAGTTAAAGGCCCATAACATCCTCCGCACCAGTCCAGTGACCCTTTGGGGCGCTGTAAGTCAGGGATAGGCATGACCATTGGTAGTCCGCTACTAGACCGCTATCATTTAAGCACGTCAAGTCGTCCTACTAATGAATGCTATCTTTTATAGCAGTCCTCGGTTTGCGGAAACCGTAAAGCGGATGATCTTGTCGACTAGAGAGTTCCTCAACTACACAGATGTGTAACTTGGGAATTTCCAAAAAACTTCTGTGGGCTTGGCTTTCTAATTGTAAAGAAAATTATAACATACATAGTAGAATATCATTTGACACAATAAGTATATTATATCTATTTATTTATTCAAAATTACAAATCGTTAATTATATACACAAATTTTTATTAGATTAGACCAAATTTTTAAAAGATTAGAACAAAATTGTAATTGTTATATGGAATATATGACCAATTAAAGAATTGAAGGCTCTATGCCAACCTTCAATAGAATTGTTCGTTTTAGCGTCATATACATTCCATAGTTGGTGAGAAAATGTTGGTTGGCGTCTATTACCTGATCTCATTGGACGACAAATATAAGTGTCCTCAAAATAATTAATTAATGGCGCTAAAAGGTGTTCATTGTCAATAAAAAACTGAGAAGCCATAAGTTCATCGAATTTATTCACTACATCTTCAACTGGTACATAAGTTAAAAACAAAAATTGACGGAATTTAGAGCAAAATCGGCATCAGTTTCGTAAAACGACATAATATCATGGTTTTCTTGCATGTTTCTAAGAAAACATTGACCAAAATGGAAATTGCATCCTCTATGAGTTGCATTTGGAAACTCACTTTTAAATGCATTAATTGCAGCCAACTAGAAATCAGTTAATATTGTTCTACAAATTTTCTAAAAAAAAATCTAAATTGGTTATTTTAAGTAAAAAATTTAACAAAAATTATAATTAGGTTAAAATTTAATTTAAAATAATAAATAAATCATTTTTGAAAACTTAGCTTAGGATAGCCATTAACCACAATATCAGCATAAATTAATTTTGGTTACACACTTGTAACCTAAATTAATATTCATTTTAAATTTGTTTAATAATAATAATCCATATCGAACTGTCCGAAATTTGTTTAAATTTAATAATTCGATTTTTACTCGACAGTATCACATTTTTTAAATGCGCAACGTTTCGGTTAGA
>JAQIVF010002805.1:0-10332 GCA_034698365.1 Steganacarus magnus | reverse complement strand
TCCTAAAACTCAATTATTAACCGACAACACTCAACCAGATTTTATTATTTAACCTTCACTGTTAATTTATTTCACTTAATAAATTTTTTTTATATGCTGATATAAATGTATACTTTGTATATATACTGTGAAACTGCTAGTATAAGTGTACAAATTTAAATTAAAAGCCTATATTAATGTATTAAATTAAAAAATTGTTTATCAGGTTTTATTACAAAATTTTATTTTACCGTTTTTGAAAAAAATTAATTCGAGCCTAATTTTATTACAAACCGATGAGTGACGCGATTGTAGAACATCTTTAATATCAGGCACTGAAGAATAGTTAAAGTACACGCAAGCAATTTTAATCATATACTTAGTATTACTTATAATCATCAGTTAAACATTATTAAGAATTATTTATTTAAACACAATTTATTTATCATTATTTTAATTTACAACAAACTAATTGTAATGTTTTTATGCAAATAATATTTTTATTCCGAGTTGTTTTTGTTACTGTCAGCTTAAAACTCATTAAATATAAAATATGTTATTAAATCTTCCACGTATTGTTTTACTGCTCTGAATAATAACATATTATTGTGCTCTAAACTATATGTTGCAATCAAAATAAATACTAGATGCTAAAAGTTTAAATTCAATTTGAAATTCAGTTTTGACGCTGAGGTTCAATGCTCAGAATGAAGTATGCTATTCTGTTCAACAGGAAATTAATGGGCAAAAAAAACAAAATAGTTTAACAAAAAAACTAAACCGTATTTATTGCCATTAATACTATTAAGCGATAAACGTAACACAATTTTTTTATAATTAGCATTTGATAACAATTTATTGTCTCAACAAAAAGACAAAACAAATGTGGCATAAAAAACGGTTGTTATGTATAATTGCTAACCAATTATTTTATTACACGTTTTGCTTGATAACGATTTGATAAAACAAGTGCATACTCACAATAAATAACGTCCGCTAAACCAATAAACATTACCAGTGTTCGCAATAAGCGTTTAGCGCATTATTACGCGACATAATTGATGGCTAATGAATAGATACACAACAGTTATCTCATAGTACCGTCTTATTTAAGCGAAACACTTCCACTCAATTTGTAGTTGAAATTTTTTGATTTGTTTGTTATTCTGTGGTTTTTAAATCGCATTTTTTTCTACTAATCTATCTATTAGTTTTTTCTAACAACAGTTTTTTTTGTAAACGCATTTATATATTTTAAATCGCTTTAAATAATTTTATTAATTGGTATTATTTTTTAAAAAACCAACAAAAGAATAAAATGCAAACAAAAATGATCTCAAAACTGTTAGTATTAGCGCTATCGTTGCTTCAATTACTGGCAATGATTAGCTGCGAAACGAAAGGAGCCGTCAATTTGGACGCATTCAGCTTTGATAAGGTATGCCAACCTTATTTTTATTGGTGATAACGATTTTAATTTTGCAATTTAATGCAAACCAATTTATTATTTTCAGATCTGATAAAACCAGAAATTCTCGAGAGAGACTTAGTATTAAATTTTATTTATTTAATTGAGAAATAACTTAATGCGTTATTTAACTGACGTGTGTTTATTGTTATTTGCGGTACAAGTGTTAAATCAAGTATTATTCGCATTACAATTTGCATATTGCAGTTGATATTGCATAAAATATTTGTAAAACTTGATTCAGTTTTTTTTAAATTAGCAGTAATTTTGTAAAAATTTCGGTAACATTTTTCTTAATGATTAGTTTTACTTTGTTTGATTTATTTTAACTATAATTATTAGAAGTAAACACTATTATTGAATTGAAATCATTTTTTTTGTTAGCGAAACACATTTGTGTGACGTAATGATTAATGGTTTGGAAACTAGACATAAATGCTCATTAATATAACGTTTATTACGACATTGTGTGATAAATACAGGTGTATTTTGATCGTTCACCTGTTTTTATGATTCTAACAAATGAATGCGTTTTCTATTAGTGATCAGAAATCATGTATCGGAAAGAAAAAAATATTGCCAGCAATTTAGACCAGCATCTGTTTTTGCAAATAAAAAATTTTTCTTTAAAATATTGTTTTAACTTGAATGACAATATTAGCTGTTATTACGAACTATTATTAAAACTCATGTCCGGACTTTTCTTTTTAATTCATGAATTTTTCGATAATGTTATTCTATTACATTAAAACTTTTGATTTTTTAAAGTGCGCACACATTAAATTTATTTTACCAGAAAATAATCATTTGTTTCATACCATTTTTGAGTAATTGTATCAAAAACTTCTTTCACCATCAATAGGTTGTCGCCAAATTCAAGGTTGCATTAGTGAAATTCGATACCAGTTATCCTTACGGACCAAAGCAGGATGAATGGATCAAACTCGCCAAAGAAGTGAAAGACACGCCTGACGTTCTTTTGGCCGAAGTCGGTATCAAAGATTACGGCGAAAATGAAAACGCGGATCTCGGCGACCGATTCGGCGCCAAAAAGGATGACTACCCGGTTGTGAAACTATTCCTCAACGGTAACGTTGATAATCCAATTCCATTTGCGTACACCGGTGAGGAAGACTTCAAGGCTGATAACCTGAAAACGTTTATTAAGCAAAATTCGGACATAAAGTTATTGCTGGAGCAGTGCATCGAAGAATTCGACGCTTTAGCCGAAAAATTCTCGGCAGATGGCGCTTCCAAAGACTCGCAGAAGAAATTGCTGGAAAAGGCGAAGAAGGCAGCGGCGTCTCTCACCACCGAAGCAAATAAAAAGTCCGCTCAAATATATATTAAGCTCATGGAGAAAGTTGTCGAAAGAGGTGTGATCTTCTTGGACAGTGAACGCGAACGCGTGAAGAATATACTGTCGGGAAAGATAACGGACGCCAAGAAGAAGGAGTTGCAGGGAAGGCTTAACATTCTGCAGAGTTTTGTCAATTCTAAGTCAAGCAAACAAGAGCTATAGAGATAGAGTTATCGATTTTTATTAATTTATAAGATTTTACATTACATTATAATTACTATTTGTGATTAAAAAATATGATTTAAAAATATGTTCAATAAAACGATTAATAAGACAAATATGAATGTATCGTATCTTTGATACGTGATTACGCGTGTATTTACACAAAATCTGAAAAATTTTAAAAATGGCAAAAAAGAAAACAGTTATAAAAACAATATTTTGTAACACTCTTTTGTATAATAATGATTATGTACATGCGTTTTGATTATTATATAATCAAATGGTTAAACAAATTGTTTTGTTCATAAATGGTGTCATGCTTTAGATAATTGCTGTCGCGCTGAGTTGTGCGCAGTGTCGCCGCAATTGTACGCCGGATTCTTCTGCATTCGCACGGTGTTCAGCCACTCATTAATATTACTGTCGAATTGTTTACCCGGCTTTTGGCTAATCATAAATTTCTGCTCTGGATTAGTGGTCGGCGCGTAATCAATACTTTTCGATTTGCATGTGTAGAGCAGCCACGATAGTAGCAACACAGCCACAGTGATGCAGCAAAATATGCCCCAAAATATCGCGATGTTTGTAGTCTTGATTGCCTCGCTATAATTACTGTGATCGATATCGCTGACCGGTGGCAATACTATTAAGTGCGCGATCTTGTAGCTGTAGCCCAACGAGTTGGCTGCGATGCAGATATATTTGCCGGAATCAGTGGTTTGCGTTTTCTCGATCAGCAGTTTGTTGTAAAACATGCCGTCACCGTTATTCTTGATTTGCGATGATTTCAGTACGCGATAATATTCGTTATTTATCGGAATCAAGCCTTGATTGATCGCCTCATTCGAATCCAATTTATCAACGCTCGCGTAATTTTTCAGCCACTAAATCATACAAAATTTTTCGTTTTATTAATAGAAAGTTTTAAAATCATTCGCCAATTTTATATTGGAATAGAAATATAATTTGATTTATTAATGTTTATTTTATATTTAGCGTGTTTACATGTGATATTTTTGTAGTGAAATAAATCTCGTCTATGTCTCGGCTATGGGTTACGAGAAATTCGCAGAAAGAGAGCGTTCAAAAGGGTTAGAGAATATACTCTATTTTATTAGAGTTTTCTATTTTTGTTTCAGATTTTTAAGTGTAGTTTAGTCGTCAAATTTCTAGCGCGTGATTCAATAATCTAAAACTTTTAGTTTTTTTTTCAATCAAACTTAATATTTTGTTTTAATTTTGGCATTATGTTTATTTAAAACTGTATGTTCAAATTTGTGTGGCTTTTATTAATTTATAATTCCGAAACATGTTTGAGATAGATTTCGGTAGAAATTTTTTTAAAGATTATTTTATTTTAAAAGTGAATAATTAAAGCTATAAATGAATAATCGGGAGAGAGATATCAAGTTTTAATGAAAACTATTTTCTAATTAGTTTGCATGTTTATTTGTCCAAACAAATATTTATTAGATTTGATAAAATTAACACCTTTTATTAAATTTAATGTTCTCCACTTAAATAAAAGGGAGGTCGAGAATTCTCTATACTGATACTGTAATGAACCCATGATATTAGCCCATATGAACCCAAACAATTTTGTAAACATTGTGTGGTTAAGTAATGATGAAATTTAATCTCAAATGGTTTTGTTTCATTATATTGCTACATGTATACAAATAACAGTCTTTCTCAAGAAATCAAAAGCAAACTCTAGACTATTTTTAATGCGCTAATAAGAGAGAGCTACAATAAACAGTTTTTTAAATAATAGGTCGCAGCATTAGTTTTACCCCTAATGCGCATTTTGACAGCAATTTTAAAAACCAGTTCGCAATTTAAAAACATTTATTTCTTAATTATTATTTATTATATGCCTCAAATAATATGTTAAAATGCGTTGAATACTAAATTATTTACGAAGTTATAAGTTAGTTTTAAAGCACTAAAAATTTTCAACTGCTCTGAAACCTATATTACAGTATTAATGTTTTACTAATTTACAGTAATAGAAAAATGTTAACTTTATAAAGATTAATGATTGGAAAAATTAATAATTTACTTCATTAAACTTTAATGGAGTTTTATTAGGTTTATATATATATATATATATATAGCTCATATTAACTTCTAACAAACACATTATTTTGATTATGTATTAGTAATTAAATGACAAAAATATCAAAATTAAACTTCTAAAGCATATTAAGACTTAAAAGCATAAATCATGTGAGTTTATAAAAATTTAATGAATTCTAGCGCATTTTAAACCCTAAGAAAATTATTAAAATACACAATTTATAGTAATTTTCCAAAATTATGCGATTAGCAATATAATTCTAAATCATTTAACTGCTTTATCTTGTTTAGAAATATTTTAATAAACGCTAATATGCCTTAATATACTATTAATTATGATGTTATATACAGTGGTAAATGAATAAAGCGTTGGATTACTACTGAATTGATTGTTTCTATTGTTTCAGTGACACTCAGGCATGTACTTAACTAAACAGTTAATTTTTCTACAAGTGTGCTTTAGATAAATTTTAAAACCTTGATTGTGTCGATAAATATATTTATTTGGCAGCAGAAAAATAATTTTTTTTGCTGTTATATTTAACAGTACTTTAAGTTTTAAATCGAGTCATAACAAAAATGATTTACGATGTTTTCATTTATCCTTCAAAAACATTAAAATTTTTAGTATTTTTATTTTATGCCGGTTTTGTTTGGTTTATTCATGATTAGGGAAAATAAATTTAAATAAATAATTTTCGAAGAAACATTAAATTTTATTAATAACATATTTTTATATTCATTATACGGTGAATGGTAAATAAAATCAAGGCTTCAAAAATTTTTTCGATTTTTTTAAAGATCAATAAAAGATATTTCAATCAATACTGCAATAATTATTATGCAATTTCCTACTCTTCTTCACAAACAGTTTCACTAACTGTAAAACATCAATAAAATTCAGTTTTTCATTTAGTATATAACAGAGCTGGGCGTAACTTACATCGTCCGACGTCTCATATTGATGCGGTAACCTTTGTTCTCTATTTTGATAAATTCGTTTTTTGTTTTATTGTCTAATTAGTAAAAAATATAGTGAACAAAGGGTACCGCTATAGTCCTGACAACGTGCGGATAGTATGTTATTTATTGGAACGGATACAATAGAATCATATTTTAAGCAGAGATGCAAACAGTTATAGTATGGAAAATGGGGAAAAAATTAAAACTAAATCATTTATAATGATTATTTTATTCATATTTGTTACGCAATCACTTATAGTTGGATTTTTTTCATACTCATACCATAGTTACACGAGATCCAAACCTCTAAGGGTGGTGGGCTACCACAAAAATTCTGAAAATTCTTGGGGTGTCAAATCTCGTTGGATTTAACCGACAATTTTTCAAATCTCGATTTTTCTAGGGGGGTTCACACCCAGGCAAGATCCCCACTGTTTAACTATGCTCCATACTATAGTTTTCTTATATTACATCTCTGATTTTGAGAATCTGTGATAGAGTTTCACTATAATGGCTTAAATATAATTTCTTAAGTTTTGTTTCGGTTTCAAAAAACTCAAACCTATAGCAACTTTACTAAATAAAAACTCTTTTGGTACTTTTTCGCAAGTCTTTGAAAGTATGGGTAATTTCTCATAACTTAATAAGCATTTATGTTTTTAAGATCATATCTGTAAAATCCTGCTTTGAAGGCGACATATAATCAAAGTCTCATTTACTTTAATTAAGACGCGCACAATTGATGATCAAAAGCGCCGACTAATTCTACGATACACTAAGATATCAAAACAACACAATCATAAAACAGAAACATCTTGAATACAATTAAAGAAAGTTACGACATAAACACATAAACAACTTTTTTTTTCAAAAAAAGAAAATCAAAATTCAATTACTTGTATGTGCGGTTTAGCTTCGCTGTTCACTTTGCATTGAAACATAGCAGTATCTCCAACGTATAGCGTCGTGTTTATTGGATGAAACCCTGTCAACTCTGGCTTCTTATTTCTGTTATCTAAAGTATATATGGTATAAATGTATAGAGATATATATAAATATATTGATAACAATATAAAGTTATTTATTTATTTATCACTATTGTTATTCAAGTGGCACTCAATACTCTATCGTGTACTGCTTGTTTCACACACACATACGTACACAAAAAAAAGCGTAACACGAGAATAACTTATTATTTGTGTGTCTATATATATCGTACCGAAAACATATAAATGAAAAGTGGTGTTTGATTGTCCATCTTTGCCAATACAGCTGTAGTTTCCCGCGTCTTCTAATCGCACTTTAGATATCACAACCATTCCATTTCTTTTCGAAACATCAGAGCCGAGCGGAAGGTGTCTCGTTTGGAGATTCGCGCCATTCTTATACCATCGCACGTCTCGCGCGTTGCAGTTAAACCTAACAGTGACGCCAACAGGTTTTTGTAACTCAAGGGTCTTCGAGTAATTGCGCACTGATTGCTTGTTTGTTGATTTTTTATAGTTGTACTTGAAGTTTACATTAGACTCGAACACTAGATAATCGTTATCATCGCGTGGATAGAGATTATCCATCGGCGAGTTCAGTGCTTGTAACTGATCATTTGGCACTATTTGTAGCGTTAGATTCGTAGTGACGTGACCGAAACCATTAATCGCTTTGCAGTAATAGATGCCACTGTCCTCAACCACTGTTGACTTAATTTTAAGCACTCCTTTGTCGTTTAATCGATATCGCGCTGACTCTTCGATTTGTTCGTGATTATTGATATCGCGACTCCATTCGTAGAATACAAAATACTGATCATCATATACCGGACACTGGAGCTGAACAGTGGACCCAATCGGATAAATGATCGGATTTTTCACATCTGAACGCACTTTTGGTGGAGCTTTAAGCAGATTCAGATTTTTTTATTATTATAAATAAGTAATTAGCAATTTTCTAATTGATTTATTCTTACATTGACTATTGGATGAACAAATGATCACATAGTGATGGACTAAGAGATGGCTGAGTGACCAAAGATATAAGTAGAAACGCATTTGTGTCTGAATGATGCCATCATTTTGTTTCGAAAAGTTAATTGTGAATGAAATGGTAAAAACAAATGAAATGAAATGAAAAACTTGTTTAATGAATGTGTGAGAAAACTTTTTATATTGTTTTATTGCTTCAAATAAGTTATTATCAAAATGTTATGATAACGTAAGCGAAACACACATTTTTTGGTGATTGATTTATATTGTTATAAAAATGTAAAAACAAAAGCGAACTAAAAGACAATAGAAAAATAAAGAGATTGAGATAAATGCTATAAAAAGCGAGATTAGAAAAGATTTGGTGGACAGAAAGATTTGATATTACTATGATTAACATTTAGCTAAAAGCAATAAAACTTGAAACACAGTTATAAATCGGTAGTAATAGTAATAAAGTTATGAGAACAGGTTAACCTTACCGTCAAAAGCTAATTGTGATCCAAAATGTAGTAAAACAGACAAGATTGAAACATTTATGACTTTAGAACCGAGAGAAATGATTTACAATATCGCGTTGCAATAACTATAGTTACTGCAAGTACTCGCAAGTCAGTAGTATAAGTGTACAGTCAGTTGTGTATACGTTATATACAGTTTGTACTGTATTTCTACTGTATTTTGCTGTATTTGTTAGAGCCTGTCAACGGACGAACACATAAGTGGGATTAACTGTTAGAATATTTGAGGTAAGCTTGTAGTGTAAAGGTTGAGATATTAGTTATTGCGTTCGTATCGCTCTCAATATAAATTGACTATGTTTTGCGATAGTAGTTAAAAAGATTAATAATCATCAATAATGCTCTGTTACATACGATATCGCACTAGAGCTCATATTTTCTCTCACTTATCATTAGTTTGCAATAAGTTGGATAAACTTAGACAAGCAATAAGTATTAGTACACATTTTTACAAACAGTAGCGCAACAGGCAATTCTCCGTTGTCTGGTTGTCAACATGATTAACCTCAAGTGTTGTGTTTTCATGATAGATGATACATAAGTGACGCTGTCATTCACTTTAGACTAATTTTTCTTAAACTTTTACTTAAAATAAATTGGTTGCGCACACTTTCATCCGCAGCAGAACGAGAGGAAGTGTCCCGCTATGAACATTACGAACATTGCATAGTAGCGAACACTTACTGTAACGCATTCCACACTCAAACACCGTAAACATTTAACTATTAACTATACTTAGTTAATACTTAGTTTACCATATTTAACAATATTTAATTTATAAGCAATATTTATATTACTTAAATGTGTTGAAACTTTATTTTTTTTTGATTACAAATTCACTAATCATAACACTTTAATTTAATAGTTATTTACGTTAAACTGTACATGAATAATATTTACAGTTATTACTGTATTGATAAAAGTATTTATTCATAGCTGCGAATATAGATGCGAATATATATTGTTTATACAGTATAATCTCACGCATAAATGCTATTGTTATTGATTACGCTCATTATTGATTTAACTTTCTTAAACAGAATTGATTACAACCGAAACAATTCAAAAAATGAACTAAATGTTAAATATTGAGAATAAATCCATAATAATTTAAAAATTCATACTAATTTATTATTTAAGTATTGTGTTAGACATAAGAATGATTCTGAAGTGAGAAGTGCTTAAGCATTAGTTTCAGTGTTGAACGTGGAGAACATTGCGTAATTGGCTGACTCGGGCTGTAGTT
This sequence comes from Steganacarus magnus, assembly GCA_034698365.1. Taxonomy (NCBI): domain Eukaryota; kingdom Metazoa; phylum Arthropoda; class Arachnida; order Sarcoptiformes; family Steganacaridae; genus Steganacarus; species Steganacarus magnus. The sequence continues at coordinate 575 of JAQIVF010002805.1, read as the reverse complement.
TACTTGTTCACCAGCGGTGTGTCGTATTGTACACTACACACACGCATAGATAAATGAGTTTCGATGTTAGGCTAGCATCACATTTTGAGAAAAGAAACACCCTTTGATGTAAATAAATAAACACGCATTTGAAGAATAATGCGCAAAATAAATAAATATTAAAAGTTTGAATAAGAATTGTGGATGTAATGTCTCAAAACAATAGGGTTCTCGAGTACCTGCTAAATGTTACGCTTACTTCACTCAATGATTATTCCATTGCTTACTGTATACCAACACAGTTATGTAAACACCAACTATTTTGTCTCTAAGTTTTTATATACAGTACCTGTGATTTAAAACTTTAATAACAAGTTTTTAATCTTTTTAATCATTTATAAATTTAGTTAAATCAATGCCTCACTAAAAAATATTTTACAAAAATACTTCATAATTTCACAAAAGGTATGCTTTAATAAATGATGTATGAGTATTTATATTCATTAATTAAAACATTATTAATTATATTTGTTAGTATAAGCTATTATATATAATTTATTTCACTAATGATTCAGTTTGTAATAATTAAATTATTT
>JAQIVF010002804.1:0-10333 GCA_034698365.1 Steganacarus magnus | reverse complement strand
AGTTTTCAATTCATCTATTCTTTAACTCTTAATGGACATATAAGTAAAATTATTGAGTGCTATTTGTAAAGAAAGCAGATGTTTTTAAATCAAAATACGCAATAAATAAATACATTAACTTTCTTATTATTATTATAAAACAGTTAACATTTTCAGAGTTATCTTACTTTTCTCTCTAATCTGTAATAGTCTGGGTTAAAGCATAGCAATTGTTTGAAATTTTTTTTTGCGAAACTGGCATTGAAATTCTATTACTCCTTTGCACGACCAAAAAGTAGCGCCGAACCCAATGCTATCTATCCATCATAAGCTTGTAATTTTTTATTACATTTTGTGCGCAAACACGTTAAGCTGCTATTATTAAAGTAACATCAAGTTAAGAGAGAAGACGCATATTATTTCTCTAAAGCGCGGATTCTGTGTTATCTTTTTGGGATACCTCTTTAAATATTTCTTAACTGTTAATGAGGAGGTGATTGTAGACACGTAAGTGTTAAATTTGTTGTGAAATTATTTGGTGGCCACAAAATTGCACCAATAATGCAATATAAACTTTTGTTGCGTCTCAAATGCATGCAATTGTTGCCCAGTCATTATCAAAAAACGGCAATTGTTAACTCGCGAATTGCCACTCAACTCTCACCACTCGTTTCAATAAATATTCCGTGACTCAGTGGCGAAAAGTCGAGCCATCATTACTGTATTAGTCTTTACCGGCGAACACACGCTTCAGGCTTTTCGTGGAAAATATGAATATTATAACAATGTTTTTTGCCGCAATATAAGCCATCAGAGTTGGTTTGCTTTGAAAAAATTTTCTGTCGTTCACCGAATTACTGTTTTGACAAATAAATTGTGAAATGTGTTGTTTTACATATAACAACAAAAAAGGATTGTTAAAAATAAGAGCATTAGCTTACGCTTTCACAACACCAACCAATGTATCGGTAATTATTAGCTTTCACTTTTCGAAAAACCGAATTGAAATGCTAATTGCAAAGGAAGAGAATAGAGAAAAATGCTATTCTCAAAAATAAAATTTTCATACACTTTTATTCCGCATTATTCACAACACTCTGTTTGAACTATTTTGATAACCAGTTTTTAGCAGAACTAACTAATGATGACAACTGAAGATGTGGCAAGAAAAACACTGCATTCTGATAGAATGCAAATATGATAAAATACATTGTTGAACAAAACTATTTCTCTCTCTCTCTTTCTCACTCTCTCTTATAATCATAATCATAGCCCCAGTATTGAAGTTGTCATTTGAGTGAGTAAACCATAAGTTATGCTTATTAACCCCATCTCACAATACAGGTTCAATCTTTCAATCTCTATTTAAACTTTGTTTTTTCTTGAAAACTTTTAAAACATAAATGAAATGAATGATTGCAATTTATTTATATTAATGAGATTTTACTCTTTAACGTCAATTTTTCGGTTGCGTTGTTAATTCAATTTCGTTAGCAGTAACACTAAAACACTATTTGCTTCCTATGGTAATTCGTTGAACCTAACTTTAATACCGTAATTGTAAACTGGCTGCTAATGAAGACGTTCGCCACAAAACGTCAAAAAAGGCCTGATGTAAGGCGGCAGTCGATTGCATCTAAAAAATTATCAGTCAGAGGGAATCGTTTAAGATTTTAGCCATCCTTTGGGCGATTTCGCTACGATTTTACTATTGATTAACTAAATTTAGCCACTATGTAATGGAATAGTCTTGTTCGTGTAGTTTAGATAACGTTAAATAGGAGTGCGACTGCCATACAACAGTCACTATTTACATATACAACTGCCATATACAGTATGTCAGAATGAGTCAACTTTCTTGTATAGATGTGGCCAAAGCACTACACTTTATTGGATTCGCTGCTCTTTTTCATTATCGAAAAAATTTGTGTTAACATTAGTTGATCCTTAAGACAGCTATTGATAGCTACTACTACTACAACGTTAGAGATAAGTCTTAAGAAAGCACTGGATTTATCATATATAGAAGTTTCTAAGTTTTTCAGCAATTTTTTTCATAGTAAATCATCGCATAATTTATTGCATTAGAGAGAGAAAAAACTACTAGTAAATCTATCAGGAATGGGACATAACTTCAAACAAATAACTATCAGAGCAATAGTACAACAATTGCAGCAACACTTCGCACTGCAAATACAAGGTCAAAGTTAAAAAGCTTTTTCGCAATACCAATACGATTTCAACACAAAAAAACTGATTCTTCGGTGATTACAAAAGAAATGATTATTGCGAACCATTCCACAAAACTCACATTTTACAGCGCATACCAGCGCTGCACTGCGCGCTACGCAACGCAACAACTAAAATATTATTTTATATGTTGCTATATATTCATGTACTTTACTAGTACTGTGGCATCAATTGATGTTCAATCAGTAAAAAAAACCGGAGCTCATAAGTCTACAGCGAAAAACATAAAATAAAGAATTGAGTACATCCTTCAAACAATAAATAAATCCATCAGTTAACTGTTTTGAGTGAGAAGAAGTAGTTTTTCTCCTCAACTGTTTCGCTTACATCAATTTTTTTGTGTTGTAATGAAAAAAATGAAAAACACTGACTGCAACAGAGCAACAGAAACGAGAGTGAAAGTCGTCGTCGGCTCTGAGCAAATAACATACGAAATTAGCTATAAATTTATGTACACTATGTTTTTCGTTCTAAATATTATGAATATATACTTAGAAAACTTTTTTTTTGTTGTTCGCTGGCGCTATTTCTAGATTCCATTGACTAAAAATTTCTATCACCATTATTATTACTACTACAACTACGCTATTACTCCAGCGGTGATGTTGTACTATTGCTTTATTCATAGTATTCTCACAAAAGCGCTTACAAGTGTTCAATTGCTAGTTTTTTACAAGTTCTTTTTGTGCTCCAGAGATAATTCATTTGTGTAGTGGTTTGATTTTTTTATTGGGCTCAGAACATAATTGAAAGTGGTGTACAAAAAAATACAGATTTTTTTTATTTATTAAGATATTTAGATATAATAAAAATTATTTTACATATAATATAATTTTTGCGAGCATCATCTCGAACGGTGCCCGAAATAATAAGTTTTCAACTGCAAGTAAACTTATTATTATAGTGTTTTATATTTAATACAAATTACAGTAATAAATTAATTAAATAATATAAACATAAATTAAGAGAAAAGTAAAGTAAACTGTTTTCTTAGATTTCAAAAAAATATAAGTATTACAAAACAGTACAAATTATTGTAAAAAATACAAAAATAAAATTAATCAAATAATCAAAAAAAATTATCATTAATATTCACTAAAACATTATCCTATCCTTCAATCAAAAGTTCACTGAGAGCCATAATGTATTGCTGTGCCATTTGCAATGTCTCGTATTTGGATAGCTTTGAATCGCCACCAAGTGATGGTACAACTTCTCTCAATCGATCAAACGCTATATTAAGCGAATGCATTCTTCTTCTTTCTCTGGCGTTCGCAGCTATTCTTCTCCGCTTTACAGTGGTTGGTGCAACACTTTTTGCTGATAACTTTTTCGAACTTTTACTACTATTATTTTTTCTTCTTTTGCAAGTCTTTTTCAAAATAATTTGATTATTATCGTTACACACAAGAACTGGAATTTTATTGCTGCATTCATCATCACCAGAAGATGAATCAAATACTTTGCTATTATCGTCATAAAAACATTTGTTTGTTCTATATTTTTGTCGATTACCTCGAGTTTTGGAATTTACTGAACCACAAGAGTTCGAAGAATCGTTTCCATCAATTGATTGCGACGACGAAACGGAAAGTTTATGATTTTTCGATGAGAAAAATTGATCCGAATTTAGTTCTTTTATCCCAAAACATAATGAATCGAACGAATCGACACTTTTGTTACTTTCGTTGATCATTATATTGTTCATATGATGATCTTCGTCAAGAAAACCATCGGAAGAGTACATTGTATAACAAATAGACTCAGAGCTGTCGTTCATATCTGATTGTTGTCACAGTTATAAAGTCACAAATAATAAGCAATGATAGCCAAATATATTTACATCATTCTCTAACAGCAAGCGTTTGAAAAACTTTCAAAACTCAGCAGGTTTTTCCGACTAGCAGTTTGAACGGAAAAAATACGGACGTCTCCACTGAAATACTGGTTACCAATTGAAGAGTGGGAGAGTGAGAAGCGTTAGACTTTTTCGTACGCGTATTCTGCTGTGTGTGTGAAGTGGACCTTAGAGTCTCACTTTTTTATATTAGGTAGAGCTCCACCATTGTAGACAAAGCGCAAAGCCCTTCTCATCATTATCTTGTCAGGTCTGAAGGCGGACCAAACCAATCCACGCGCTTTGCCTCGAGGGCTACGTCGAGAGAGAGTCTCTAAATTCATGTGTTGACTGTTAGTTTGCATGGACTTCACTATATTGCAGTGCACCTCACTATTGTGTGCATCACATAAGCATTATATTCCTTATTAGCTATTGATGTTCGCAGCAAATCTAGTTGTGTGTGAGTGAGAGAGCGATGCATTGCTTTTAGTTCTCTTCCATTCAGTTTATCTATTTCTAGTGAAAGCATTACAAATGTGTTCATAAAGTCAATTACAATTGCGTGCCATAAATCATTTTAAGTTGAACTTTTCAATAAACTTTTTAAGTTTAATTAAATAGTCAAAAACTTTCGCTGAACAGAAGTCGTCATAAGTTGATAAGTGCATAGCCAGTCAATATTTTAATTTAGTTAAGAATCCAACATCACATAAATCATTAAATACGAGAACCCCTTTTTTGACTCTAATAACGACAGCTCTGAAACAATATTCATAAAATTCGCTTTGAAATTATAACACATAATTGAACATATAAATCATTTTCCCAGTGTTTCAATAATTTTGATTTTCAGTTAATGATTGCTGTTTGAAGCTTAGTTTTATTTATCGGTTATATTTAATTTTCTCACCGAATCAAGACTATGAGAATCGAAATGCCATTATGTATTGTTTAGCAGAACAATAATCGGAAAAATAATACCTAAAAGTAGTAGCAGTAGCAGTGGTAGTGGTAGTCAATTCTAACGATACAAGTCTCCAAAGTCATTATTCTTGTTAAATTTACTTTTACCTGTAAGTTAATATGTAATAAAAGTGAAAGTAATACAAACAACAAAGCTGTCAATATGCAAATTTGCAGATAAAACCTGACTCCAATTAGTAAAAGGCGGAATATTTATGACAAACAAATGGCTTAATAAATATTCATAAATATTTCTGCTGAGAATAGGAAGAGAAAAAAAACGTTAAGCTCAGCCAGAATAGAAACCAAGTTAGTTTTAGTTTATCCATCCTCTCACTCCCTAATGAGTTTGCTAGTAGTTATTGAATCGCCAGAGTTATTGTAATATATGAAATAGTCATATTGATGAATGGCATTTCGGGCAACACAAAGGTAAAAACATAAAAGATCTGCAGTTCTAGTTTTTTTTTCAATTGACCTGTTGTTGGGCAGCGCAGTGGACTTCAGCTACGAGTAGTAGTAGTATCTCTTCCGCTAGAACTGTAAAAGGGAAGAAAACAATTTGCTGTGTTTTTAAAAATGCGTCTATTGTTAACCCAAAAATAAGCTCATCATAAGTTATTTTAGCCGAATTGATGATCACTGAAATAAAAGATTTGTCTAATAGTTTCGAAAAATTGAAATGACATTGCGTTAGAGCTAATTAAACGGACAATGGGAACGGCCGATGCTATTTATGCTACTAAGAACAAGGTCAACCAAGAACTCTCACTTTTATTTTTCTTTTATCTTTTTCGAGCATTAGTTTTACTTTTAGGTAAAAATCTCTTTCTTTCGCTGTGCCGTGTATATAAAGATCTCAAAAACGTAAGAGAGACCAAAAAAAAAAAACGATACTCTGAATATGTTCGATGACGATAAAGATCAGAGCATCAACACTTAGCGGGGGAACCGTGTAGAGTTGCACCTATTGCCCAATTACACAATTTCTATACCAGCGCTACTCTATTCTATCTAAATTTACTATCTTCTGTTCGCCAATAAGATTCTACGAATTAACTCAAATAAAAAACACTATATCTTTGGTTTAATCTTATTTTTTTAAAATTTTTATTTGTATAATTTATATGATTTTTTTAGTGACTTAATTTTTTTTAATTTTCTTCAAGATTTTTTAAACAGATATTCAAAATTTTAGTAACACTTTATAAAATGTTAATTCAGTGAAACACAAATTACGCTTTTGTTCGCCTAAACAATAGTGTTTGTGTGACTTAAAACCGCAGGCATTATTTTAGTGCTGCACAGGAATTAAGTGAGAAATAAAGTTAATTTAATTATAATCAAAAACATATAATTTCAGAGTAAACAAAATTTATGGTGTAATTTAACTTAAAAGAAATGGTCTTTTTCTTTTCAGTTTTTTTTTCAAATCGTGTAACAAATAGAAATGAAGACCGGAAGTCTGAACACACTGACACGACAACTAGAAGTGGCTAAACATATTTAAAAGGATGTAGGGGTGTATTGATTGCAACGGAAATACCCATAAATTCGAGACAATTATTTCTTATAACACAATACCTTTTTGAGACATATATACAGCAATCACAGTGTAGACCAGGCATGTCCAAACTTTTTTTTAATAAAGAAAGTCATAATGAAAGTATAATTTAAAGCAACAAAAGCTACAGTAATTTTTATTATTAATCATGTTTTTATAACTAAATTGAGCTGAAATGGTTTTTCTATAATATCTACGCTGCGAATTCATTTTCCTACCAAACCTGTGACGTTTAAAACATGGTTTAAGGTAAATATCTGTTTTTTATGCAACCATTTATCATTATTAAATCATGTGATTTTGCATTTGTTATTGGGATTCTAAATAATTTTTTATACAGTTATCGTTTAATTTCTATATAGAAATGATAGTGTATTTTGACATATAATAAACTTGTGATCTATATTACTATTATAAATCATAACTGTATACGTACAAGAAGTTGCCTTTTCGAAGGCTGATTAAAAAAGTGGTGGACAAACTTCAAACAGAGTTCAGCATAAGATTTAATATTTACAAGCAAACTGCAGCAAAAGCTACAAAAATATGATTAAACTTTTAAACTTCAAAATTATTCTTTCTCTCCGACCTCTCCCTCTCAAATCTCGCACATCCCTTCCTAACCTCACACGCACTCCCTTCTCCCCGACCTGTCCCTCACCTCTATATTTTGCTCCGGCCACTCTCCCTATTTCTCCCTCTCACCTCTTTCACTACCTATCACACCCTCCCTCTTTATAAGATTACGCTTATCAACTCAAAAATTTTACTAAAATTTAGTCTATAAATTATTTTATATTTCCCGTGTAAGGTGAATTTCCCGTGAATTTCATGTTTTTCCTAAAGATTTTAGTATATCAGCAAATTAAAAATCGAAAGTGATATATATAAGAATTACAAATGAATGTTTTGTATGAATTTTTATTGATAGGTAAGAAATATGAGTAAAATTTGCTATAATTTTGTATAGTAAGCCTTTATAGGACTACTTCTATTTAAAAAATCTCTGATTATCTAAAAAGATTTTTTTTCAATACTGATCCTATGCAACAACTGATCAAATCCAATCAATATCATTATTTTAGGTCTAGACATTGAAATGATGATATTGAAACATTGAAAAACACAAATTTTAATAAAGAATTTTTTCTAACTAAACTGTCCATAAAATAATCTATTTCTCACAGTCTCCATTACGAATGCATATATTAATTCAAAAAAGATTGTCGCAAAACCAAAGGAATTTGTTAAGGAAAATAAAACTACCGTAATAGGAGCTTCTGAAATAACAATTTCAAGTTTTTCAAAAACTAATCGGATTTACGAACGAGTCTTTATGAAAATATATAGTTCAGGTATTTTTGAAAAGAAGCACTTAAGAAATACGTAATCTCTTTTTTGGACGTTGAGAAAAATGAATACATGGTTACCGTAATGCATAGCTTAATCTTCGATATGAATTAAATCTATTATGTTAAAAATCGTTGTAATAAGTAGAGATACAAAATTGATAGCATTTGTTACTTTATTATTTAAAAAATTAGAAACATATAATTGTAATATATGAATGAAATGCGTGATTAGGAGCCATTTTATACAAGTTTATAAATGCTATTTTTGCTATTTTTGCTATTTTTAATATTAGAAGCTATATTTTGTTATTTTTCCAATTTATATGCAATCTTCATGAAAATAATAATATTGTGGTTAAATTGGGATGAGTTTTCTGAAGGCTCCTAAATTTACGAAAAATTAAAGAAACATTGCTTTAATTTTTTTTTAAAAATTAAAGTTCTAAATTGTATAAGTTATATATAGTAAGACTCAGAAAACATTAAAAGCTTCAATAATAATTAATGCAATTTAAGTACATTTTTGCAGAAGTAGTACTATTTTGATGTGGAATAAATGCTACTATTTTGGATCATTAGTAATAATAAGACATCGGATATTTGGGATTTTCCAAAATTTCTCCATAAACCCCAAATTTGTCAAAAAAATCGTGAAAAATTGTTGTTTAAATCCGATGAGTTTTTGAGACTCCTGTTATATTTTACCAAATTTTTAAAAAATTGTCTTAAATAAGATGAATTTTGACTCTAATCCTAAGGAATTTTGAACCCACTCCCATGTTGAGCCTTAAAACTATATCTATTTGCAATAAATTTGTATTTATCGAAGAGAAACTAATTGTTTTTGTAACAACCGAATATTAAATTTTTTGTTCCCAAATAACAACCAAATTTTGTGATTTTTTATTCCCAAATATCAGATGTCTGGTAATAATTCATTTAAAAAATATTATTTGGTAACTTTAAAGTTGAATTGATCAATATTTTTTTGAAGCGACGTGTTTTCGAACAAGATTTTTGATTAAAACTAAAAACTCATCTCAAAATTAAATTTAATTTGAAATTAAATAAGTCATTAATAAGCAATAAGATAATTGACGAAAAAAGCGCAAACACGCGAATTACTTTTCAAAATATTTTTACACAATAATTTTCAAACATTTAAAAAAGTAAATCTCGAAACAAACACAAGAAAAACAAAAAGATTTAATTTAGTAAATTAGATAATAATAGCATTAAATGTTATATATTCATATAATAATGTTTCGCTTATTATTTGCGAGCTTAAAGACTTGACTCTGCATCGAAGCATAACTTAATGCAACATTAAAGTGATTAACAGAGCCAAATGGCCAAACGGAGCCCTCAATAAAACGAGTCATCCAAACGGAAAGTTTCTTAACTTCGCTGCAAAGATATAATTTTTTCGCTTAACTTAAAGCTCGTGTCTGGCGTAAGGACTTATCAAATTTTCCTCGAAGCAAAACTCCTTTCCTAATGGCAGCGCGCATACAAATAAAAGGTAATACTTAATTAAGTGTGCAAAAAAAACTTTTTGCCTAAAATAATACTTTTGATAATATTTGAGTGTTGCGTAAAATCACTTATGATACTGTAAAGTGATTTAAATGTGATTTAGAGTAATGCTACTTTACTTCGCTTTTATTAAAACAAGAACATTGGTAAGATTGGGGTCCACTTTTGAAAAGCAGGCAACACGTTGGGCCTCACGCACCCTTAAGCCATTAGAGTTTAACTGTTATGCGAATTTTATTTTTTGCATACTTTTAACTGAAGTCTAGGCGATACTAGAACTACGATTTACAACGAATCTAAATTGTCGAATCCAAATATTTGACAACAATAATTTGAATTTAATGCAAGTTAGATAAAAAAAAGCAAATTTGCAAATATACTTTGTTTGCTATGGAAAGTAGAGTTAGAATGGCTTTTTTGAAGAAAAGTAAGTGATTTTGTTTGCTAATAAATTAACATAAATTTAAATAAAAATAATGTTTTTCAGTATTGTGCACATCTATTTACAAAATAGTTTCAGGAGTGGACACACCTTTTTCTTTAAAAGTAGCAAATTCCCGAAACAAATCTATTTAAATTGAGTAATACGGGTAATAATCGTGCGCAGCATTGAATTATTGCATGCTTATTGTATTTTGTCATTTCATTAACAGAATATAACTTCTAACACAAATTGAAATCAAATTTATTCATATTTCTCTTGAAGAATATAGGTTTTTATTTAAAAAAAAATAATATTCAGTAATAAAGATCTCAACTATAGTTACATTATTTCGAAGTACAGTTGCATTATTTGCAGTACTTTACTATCACCACAATATAAGCGCAATTTTGTTCTTTTATTATGAA
>JAQIVF010002803.1:0-10334 GCA_034698365.1 Steganacarus magnus | reverse complement strand
ATAATATTGCACTATCGCGCACTAAAATGAAAAAATTAAGTAAATTTATTCAAATTTCATTATGAACACAGTTAACTCCTTAATTGGATGTTATTTTAGAAACAGAATAATAGGTAGTTTTCGTTAATATATGAGGTGAAAAATCGATTAACAAAATTTAAAATTAACTGTTAATAATCGCAGGCATTACCAGAAAGAATGATTTTATTAGATCTCTTGGTAACTAAAACTGTGACAGAAGATTGCTGTTCATGTCATAAGTGTTTTTGTCGCCGAAGACTCTAATTCGGCTAATTTTTAACAAAACACATTAACCATTCGCAATATTTTTAGATCAAATTACGTGCTGTAAACGTAAGCATCACACATATTGCACGCTTAATTCACACGTAAAAAACATATGGCGTTTAATAACAATGAAGTATTTAAACATAATAATGATACTTTCATTGATATTGCGCGATATTATTTTGTCAGACTGTAATCTAGACGAGAGCGAGCAAGAAAAAAATGATACAATTCTGAAAAGTCTATTGGATAATGAATTGCAATTTACTACAGAAGCAGTCGACTCTTCGGATAATGACATGCAATATACTACACAAACAGTTGAATCTGATCACACATCACAGTCAATTTCTACAGCTAAACTGGACGACGAGAATTCTGACCAAATTTTAAAAGCCAGTGGATTGACATTTAATCCAACGTGCGGTTTGCGAAAAATGACAGCATTATCGAAAGCGTATAAGAGTTTAAAGAGTAATGGAGTGCAGGGCAGGATTGTGGGCGGTGTGGACGCGATGCCCAACGAATTTCCGTGGCAGGTGTCCATGCAATTTTTCCTCAGCAATAAAAACAGATACGACCACTTCTGCGGCGGTTCTATATTAAATGACCACTGGATATTGACTGCAGCGCACTGTATTGACGTGTATGAAAACAAAATGTTTACTACTCTTAATTATTGATCAGTGATTATGAAAATTGTGTTACAAAACGTTTTTTTTAAATAAATTAGTTTATTCGGAAAAGAGAGCAAAATACAAATCAAAGTTGGCACCAATACGTGGAAGGACACGAAGGCCACATTATTTAAGATCGATAAGATGTTTATGCACAATGGCTGGAGTCGAAAGTCTCAAGCAGACGACATCGCTTTGGTTCGTGTGGTCGAGGAGATCAAACTTGTGACGAACCCGAAGGGCGAGTATGTGGTGAACTCTGTTTGTATGCCGGAAAGGGATTCGGACGCGAAAGGAACGGTTACGTTGTGCGGTTGGGGCAAAACTGCCATCGATAAACCGCAGGCCGATTATTTGCAAAAGTTAGATATGCCTATTTATGACAGAGGAAAGTGTGCCGAAAACTACAAAAGTTTAGTGAAAATAACTGAAACAAAAATATGCGCAGGCGGTAAAGGTGGCGAAGACTCTTGTATGGTAATTATTATATAATTCGATTTTTGTTTGGTTCACTATAGAATCGCTCACCAATTGTGCGAAATCACTTAAATATTGCAATTCGTTTCTATTTTGAAATAAAAATATTTTTGCTACATTGACTCTTGTAGGTTCATAACAATTGGAATGCGATTCTATAAGACACCATATTATTAATCTTATAAACTTATCGAAGAAATCACTAAAATCGGTTATTATTCTAATAAATTCATTTTGTTTTTAAAGGGAGATTCTGGAGGACCGTTAGTACAAGTCTCGTCCAATGTTGCAACACAAGTGGGTGTAGTGTCGTTCGGTTATCCGTGTGCTGTCAAAGATATGCCCGGCGTTTACACAAGAGTCTCGAAATATTTAGATTGGATCAGAAACAATATTAATAATTACAAGCCTCCGCCATCCACTGCTAAACCCAAAACAACCAAACCAACTCCTAAAACCACCAAAAAAGCAACAGCCAAACCGACGAACGCAAAAACCACCAAAAAAGTAACCGCTAAACCCAAACCCAAACCCAAAAAATGATTCAAAGATTTTTTTAGTGTACCTAAAAATAGCAGAATTAATAAGGTTGTTACTACAGTTTTTTTGCAACCAGTTGACTGCGCAAACGAAAAGAAATTTGCATCAACAGTCAAACTACTCAAATCAGTATTAAAATGATTTCATTAACCGTAGTGCTTAAAACTACACCTATTATTTTTGTATAATATTATTGTACTATCGGGCAATAAAAATGATAAAATTACGTAAATTTATGCAGATTTCATTTACGTTGAACACCGCGTTAACTGTTAATTGCATTTTGTTTTAAAATAAAATTATAGATAATTTTCGTTTTAATATATATATGAGCGGAGAGAAAATCTCGATTAACAAAATTTAAAATTAACTGTTAATTATATTAGACATTACCAGAAATGAATAATTTTATTACGATTTTTTTAGTATACAGTATAACTAAAACAGTGAGTGAGTGAGTGAGTGAGTGAGTGAGTGAGTGAGTGAGAGAGAGAGAGAGAGAGAGAGAGAGAGAGAGAGAGAGTGCACTAATGAACTAACTCTCAGTGATTTGATTTAATAACGAAAATTATATTAATTAATCCAAATGAATGCTATTAAATAAAATCAAATTAGCCCGTAATTTGAACTAATTATACGTTTTTGGTGTATCGCGTTATAATTATAATTATATAACAAATGCCAATAAGCTGTGAATGTGTAAAAAGTAAAGTCAATTCATTTTATTTTTGTGCAACCAATAGCACAATGGTATACACCGTTAGTCATAAAACATAAAACAGAGAAATGAATAAGTTTTTTTTGGTATGAAAAATCGAAGCGATGCCAAGTCAGGAATGGCAGTTATTTTACGCACAAATTTATTTTATTTGCATTCGACGCATATTTGGGAAAAAAGAGAGAACAATTGAAAATGGAGAGAGAGAGAGAGAGAGAGAGAGAGAGAGAGAGGGAGGGAGAGAGAGAGAGAGGCAATAATGGCAATGTATAGCTAGAGAACCATTTGGTGCATAATTGACTTCAAATTATTTTCTGGTATGCCATTCAAAAACAGTCGAAATGTTCGCATTAAAAGCTATTTCAAAAAGTGTTGCTTAGATAATAAAACAGAATATATAAAGAAAACAGTTGTGAGTTGCACAGCACAGCACAGCACAGTAGAACTGTATTATTTAAATGGATTTTACGCGTCTAATAAACATTGGCGAGCTTTACTCTTTCGTTGCATGTTTTCATGTTATTCTTAGTTTCTTTAAGTTAGTGTTATTAACTCCTCATAAGCGTAACGAATGATAGTAAAAGATCCCAGAATTATATACAGTATATATATATTTCATACTATAATTAACATGGGAGTAAAAATTATATGTATAAACAAATTATCTGTTTCGTCTGTAAAATTCATTTAACATCTTGGAAACAGCGCTAAAATTTCTTTTCTCCTGATTATGTGAGAGTATTAAAGTAAAGCTCATAAATTATATATATGTACACATAACGCACAATAATCATAAGTTACAAACATAAGTTAAATAGCGTTTTTGTATATAAACAAGATTTTGAATTACGTATGCCTTCGGGAATAAAATTAGACGTGTAATCACATTGCACTGTGTCTTATTAGACTTAAGTAAATTTTTGTAGCTTAAGATTTGAAAGACACATGCGATGCGTGAGAAAAAATATATTTTTTTGAATAATAATACGTATAGGTTTTCGAGAATTTACTGTTTGAATTCGTATATAAATAATAATAAACAATTTTTTCCTAAAAATTTATAATTTGATGTAATTAAAAAAATGTATTTATAATTATATTTTGTGTGCTGTTATTAAATTAAGAAAATAAAATTAAAGATTAATATTTAAATAAATACTAAACTGTATAATTCTAGTTACATTTCAAATTTAATTAAAATTTAATTTCAAATATTAATAGACGTGAATAATTTAATAAATTGATTATGAATTAAAATTAATAATAAAATAAACATATATATATATCATTTAAATTTGACGATAACACAGAGTCGTAAGGAATAATCTTAATTACTATGGTTATACTTTTATCAACTAAATTCTGCAAATACATATATATAAGTTATTTCTTTTTAAACAGTAGAGAGAAAAAATAGAAAATAGTTTTTAGTTGACAAGCAAAGCACACATTGTTCAATGCGTTAGATTTGCGATCGATATATCATATATTCGATCGAAGCGGCAGATATATATAACACAGCGCCATATCATCACAAATGGATTAATTCATTGGACATGTTGTTAAAGATCATGATTCATGGCATTTTCTTTTAAGCGTTAATTTACAAGCATGTATTAAAATTTTCATTATAATTAATATTCTGTTATAGGCATTCAGTGTAAATTTTACAATAAATTTTGGAAAATTACGATACATTGTGATTTTCTCCCATATTCACCTGTAAAAAAATTCTAAAATTTACTTGAAATTTTGCATAAAATTAGGCTCTCACAAATACAGCATTATTTAGTTAAATTTTAGTACTTTAAATTTGTGCTGTAACTTATAATTGAAAAAGTTATCGATTTGAAATTAAAGAAAACCGAATGCTAGTAATTTTCAAAAAAAAAATTAAATACGTCTGCAATATTTTTGCAATTTCACTCAAAAACTTCACTAATTTATTAGAATTAGTAGCATTTGTGGACATTATAGAGTAACCGTTAGTTATGACGTTCACGATTATTTAGTATTCGCAACATTAATCATAACATTATTAATAAATTTGTCTGCGGACTCATAAAATATACGCTGTTAAACAGAATAAATGTATATACAATGTTATTACAAAGCATTTAAAATAAAGTTTTATACACAGTTGTATATATGCTTGTAATTTAAATGGCAACACAAACAGAATTTAAAATTTATTTCGAAACGCGGGTATAAATAGAAAAATTACGCGGAAAACAACTGTGCAAACCTCTCGCACACACACACGCAGCAAACAAACACATAAAACAGCGAAAGCTCGAAATAATTCAAAGTTATTTTCATTTACTACACTAGTAAAATACTAATTATATTCGAGAAATAAAGCTTTAGAGGGGGATTTGTGATACGAGCATTTAAAGTATTAAAGTAGCTGTTACTCAATCTGTCAGCCTATTTATGCAAATTACCAGAATCTCGCTATATTTCTCTACACATCGAGCGCACAGACACACACACATATATATACATATACTGAGTATATAGAGTTTATCTCTAACTTATTTTATAGTTTATTTTCTCTCACTGTGTGTGTATATCTTGTAGGCTTATTTTTCTTTATTTAATATTATTATAAATTTGTATTTAAAAAATGCGTGTACAGCTAATGCCGGCGAACATTCTGCAGCAGAGAAAATGAAAAATCACAGCTATTACCATTAATTGCTGCTAAAATCTAAACATAATGATGCTAAAAGTGATTCAAGAGCTTTTTAAGGTACAAACACAGTGCAGCTCTAGTCAGAGAGAAAGAGAGAGAGAGAGAGAGAGAGTGTGTGTGTGTGTGTGTGTGTGTCTGGAAAAAAGTATGCGCTTTAATAACAAGTGCTGTAATTGCCATCACTTTATGTTAAATAAAAAAAGAAAAATATATTTAGATTAATGCGATGTTTTAAAGTTTTTTTGTTAGTAAAGAAGAGAAAGCAATTTCAAAACTTTTTGGCTTAATTATCAGTTTTTGTTTTAGTTTCTCCTGATTTTTTTTCTTACTTTAAATATAAAAAATAAGAAAAAGTTATAATAATTTTTTGTAAAAATTTCTGCGCATTTAATTTATTATTTTCATGTATGAAATACGTAATATAACTTTTAAATGGTTTTTGGTATCAATTAAAAAATAAACAAATTTTTTCACTTTTTATTTTCTAGAATTTCCTCTATTTTTGGTTAATGGGTGATATATATATTTATTACATATATGATACATATACAAATTATTTTCCTATTCGTAAATCACTGTAGTGTGCATTTGATAGGAAATAACAATTTGACAAAAAAAAATCTCGTAAATGGCGTAAAATTGCTTTGCCTAACAAATAAGATAAAAGCAATGCGTGATTAAATAAATTTGCAGAAAATATTTAGCTATCACATCCCCAGCGCTTTATTCATAGCCTATTTTTTTGCTCCTTTCTTTCTTTATTGTTGTTTATTCATTAAACTCATAAAAGCAAGAGTAAATACGCTTTTTTATCGCCCGAAAGTATGGGCAATAAATGTATGCTTTGATTCCTTCAAACAATGTGTCATTTTAGTGGCGAAATACGGGTGATTTGAATAAAAGCGCGAAAGCAAGCGAAGAAGTGGTGGTTATATTAAGCGTTACAAACAAACCCATTTTGAATATTAGCGCTTGAATAACATGAGATGATGATGGCTTGTAAGTGCTATATTACACACACACACGCATACACACGACAATCTAAACACACAATATATGGTAAACAGCGGAGAGAAAAGTATTTGTGTGTGTGTGTGTGTACGCGTAAACTCTGGAATCCTTTCATGCGATGATAATTTTATAACTTTTTGGCCGCCAGTGATGTTATATAATATAAGTTATATATAAAACGCAAACTTGAAATTACACTTTAAATTACATTATTTGAAGAGAGAGTATTTCTTCGCTGGTGTGTGTAAATATGTGGGCGCGAAGAACGCAACAACAAACATACATACATACATATTTTCATAACTCATAAATATTAAAAAACTTTAATGTTTTTATTTTGAATTGTTATGTTTATGTCAAAACTTAAGTATTAAGACAATACCTGAACAGAGTCTAGTCTTTTTTATTTATACAGTAATATATTTTTAAAAATTTTGCAATCTTTTTCAAATCATGTGCATTAATTTTGTGTTGTTTCTTGTGAATTCTTGTGAAAATGAAAAAAAATTATTAAATATCTCGAGGAGAGGAAAAAACTCGAGGAGTTTTGAAATGAATTATTTCAGCGCAAAAAACAATGCAGACATCATATTATCGATGATAATCTAGATTAATATGACGCTATCTGGTAAACATAAAAACAAACCACGAGTACGAATGCAATCACCGGTATGTTGAAGTGAATGCTGTTTATGTCAAAAAAAAACAACAACAAAAATTTCATTTAATAAAAAGTGTTCACAGATTTTTTTTTTGTTGTTGTGTTGAGCGCAAATAAAATGATAATAATAATAATAATAATTTATTGTATGTACAATTTGTGTGTTTTATTTCAAGTGTAATCGTAGTTATATTCCACAGTTCGTCTGTAATGTATGCTGTAATTTGATTTTTTTCGCCACTCAATCAAACAAATGTTAGGTTTTTTTTCAAAAAATGAGATTACATGTTATATATAAAGTGTGTGTTATTATTATGTAAGCTTAGATTATTGTTAAGAAGAGCGAACTGTCTATAACTCAGCTCGCAATTATATAATGTATTTTTCTCTCGGTTAATACATTTTTCATTATTAAATCAATAAAACGCGTGCATTATTCTGTGCGCGAAGTTTTTAAAAGCATTTTGAGTATTGATCTGTTTTATTAAAATATTAATATGAGGCGAAATACTAAAGGCACACATAAAAATCAAATTTACTCATCACTGGATACGTGACAAACCAAATATATATCGCAAACTAATTAAACACACACACACACTCTCTCTCTCTCTCTCTCTCTCTCTCTCTCTCTCTCCTCTCTCTCTATCCGCTTGTTATTAAGCAATTTAATTAATAATGAATTATTACATTCGATGGTTATTTTTTTTATTGATTTAAAGGTTTAAAATACAATTTATTTTCGCATTAAATATTAACCGTTTTTTTTTTGCTATCATTGTTATTATTAATCCTTATTCTTTAATTCAAAAATGTTGCAGATGTGTTTGATTAGATGGGATTATTTCTCCCTAAAACACGTAAGGCGTTATTAATCGCAAACGTTGTTAAATTCAAATTGCGTTTTCCCTCTATAATGTCATTAACCCTGTTTACAGTGTTTCTAATTCCACACGAATTAGTAATTGAAATTCTGGCCACAGAACAACTAAATCTATTTATCTTCTAATGCAATGCAAAAATAATTATTTAATTTCAATATAATTTTGTTTTACTTTTCACAACAGAATAAATTACTATATCAATCATAACCAAATAAATTTTGATTATTTATTTAACGTTAGTAATAATAGATATATTTTTTTTGGGGTTTAATTCTAATTTATAGCCATTTATTTTCGTTGGGATTTGCCGAAAATTTATTGAGAGTTATTAAATTAAAGCGTGATTTTAAACTCTTTTAAATCAACACTCAAATCGTCAATCAATAACAATAAAAAAATACACATAAATTTGTATTAAAAAAAACCCTAAAAATATATTTATGTGCTTCAATACCAAACTAATCGCTACATAAGCTCATAATACCGCTAAAGTAGATGCTAAAGAGATGATGCTATTTAAAGATGGAATATGCAGCACATTTCTCTTTAACATTAATTGCGCTAAATATCATTACACTGATATCGCACCTGTCCTTTCGTAATCATTCCATTTTTTTTGACAAATACTAATCACATTTAATATATATCTGCACATGAATGACGCTTTGCGCTGACGTTCATTAGTGGTTCTTGTCTTTTGTACTTTTTCGTGTACTGTGTGGCTGTGCTGTGTATGTGCGCACTCACTCTATCTTATTTGCATATCACTAGTAATACAAACGTAATATGATTAAAATAAAATAGGTTTTATATATATTGCCCGAACTGTTTGTGTTATGAGATTTATAAAAATTTCTATAGCAAAGAAATCCATAGTAATAATAATAATAATTTCGATAATAAAAGAATATATAGTGAGTGCATAGCGCTTTATTGATGAAAAGGTAGCACACATATTGTGAGGTAGACTAGAGTCGAGAGAGAGAGAGAGAGAGAGAATGTAAAAAAATAAAATAAAATAAATGTGAACGAATGTTATACGACATGTCGTTAGCTGCAAAGTCGTATATGCGAGCACACATTCACAACAAAAAAGTTTTGTGTCGCTGAAGGGGTTTATCACATATATTTTAGTAGATCTTTTCGCAATTTTATGCCTTCTTGCGCTAAATCGTCGGCTGACAAACCCCCATATATATATATAATATATATTTGATATTGGCTATAAATATTGACAATAAATAATTGTTATAGCACTTTGATAGCAAAAATAATGATGTCTAGTCTAGAAGATATAAACCATAGTCTGATATAAACTTAGAATCAGTATTTAATACTAAACATACAAAACTTTTATTTAAATACCATTTAATAAAAAAAATATTCAAACAGAAATAAAAAACAAAGAAAAGTTTGATAACCCCAATATATAATTTGTTATAAAAGTTACCAATATATATTTACACCATTTGTGTTACAACTGTACAGTATGTGTGCTTCAATATTGTTCACCAGACAAGTTATAGCGAAACATATTCACTCACAAACCCTACATCTACTCACACAAGCGAACTTCTTTACAATACTAGACGTTATTGCAGTGCAGTTGACGTGCAAAAAGCTTTGAGCACATATATATATATATTCGTTTCTCTCCCTTATTGCCACACCATTGGATCGAAATCTTGCTCTCTCTCTCTCTCTCTCTCTCTCTCTCTCTCTCTCTCTCTCGCTCTTTCTCTCTCAACAAAATTATTATGTTTCGCCCTCCAGTCACACATTTACAACTTTTTTCTGAAGTCATTTTTAATATATATATATATATATATATGAAAACTTATATATTTTATAAGTATATAGAAATATACCCGAAAGTTAAAAAAAATGTTGTTCACTTTTTTCTCAGAGAAAAAATCCGTAAGAATAAAAAAACGGTATATAATAAAAATAAAAATTCTAATGGATAAGAATTTTTTCCCTCCTCTCTCCACTGTTTGCGTCGTATTTTGTTATCTTTGATTTGCTAATAAAAATTTCTGTTATCAACGAAACACTTCCACACAAATGTCTATATATTTTATGGTGAAAATCCATTTTTTTTCTGATACAACACAGGAGACTTGACTGGCAAACTAACCAAAAAAAATTTATTAACACTCATATCTCGGATTTTTATATACTTTTTAACTACTTTTTATTACCATTTTTCATCATTAGTACGCGCGATTCAATCTCTATTTATATAATTTATATAATACTTATTGCTAACAAAAAAAATAAGAGAAAAACAGTTTAACGTCAACTAATATTTGCGATTTGTAACGATCATAACGCGTGAGCGGCAGTCAAATTGATAAAAACAACACACACACACACACACACA